>NW_019379710.1:725004-748312 GCF_000648655.2 Copidosoma floridanum
TTTAAAAGGCTTTCTCACAATTAATTCAGTCTTCTATCTTCGAAGCCTGTAGAGGGAGAAAAAAACTGAAATATATCCTCTTCAGGCATCACTAATGTATGTTTCATTAGCATATATATTATATGTATATATATATATATATATATATAATTGTAACACCGTTTTATTCAACTGAAAATGAAAGTATGTATGTCACTGTGTATAATATGTCTATTCTACTACTGCAGTGTTATGGAAGTTCCCACATATACCTAGTACAGTGTTAACATAACTCATTTTAACCATATAAGCGCTCAGAAAATATTACTTTAGTTACTTTAATTTCCAAAGATAACTGCATTTGCTACACACATGCATGAGGGTACCGAGTAACGGTAAAACTAACTAGCTATTTACTGCCAATGAATCTGATCTCGTAGTGAATACGTTATACCTATTTCTATGTCTTATCCGTATTTTTATTAATTATAGGAAATCTGGAATACTTTTATAAAAGACTTTTACATGGCTGAAGTCTATTTATTAATTCATTTATTGCATAATTGGTTAAGACTAGTCACCTAGTTCTTCGAGAGCAAGTTTGGAATAAATTTTGTTCAGTAACATGTGAGATTTTGTAAAATAAAAAGAAAATTTTAACAACGATCAAGGTCTTTTTTGTCGTCAAAAACTCAATCATTTGATTTTACTCAAAACGTCGTGAAAAATAAGGGTTATTGGGTGAGCAAAATTATTTTTTATGTAATCATGCAATCGGTAACAAAATTCAATTTAATTGAATGGGGTATAATTATGTGTCTCTCGATATTTTTATTTAAATCTAATTTAAATGACTCAAAATATTTTTTCCATTACTCGCTTAAAATTATGTTATAAATCTACAAAAAAAATTGTAAAATTATTATTTCAAAATCAGTTTCATAATGACTGGTACATTTTTACAATCTAGAAAAAACACATTAAAAATTTTCAATTAAACCTGTTTAAGTAACGTGATCCGAAAAAGGCAATAACAGTTCCATCAGCCGATAAGGTCACGGACACTGTGTATTTGGATTCACGTGATGGTCATATACTATTAGTCGCTTACCTACAGAAGAAAAAGACGACTGCAGGAGAAAACAACGCCTCATTTATTTATTTATAATTTTATAATTGCATATGGATACAAATTTTAGCAACATTGTATCGAATCGAAATGAAAAGTAATACATGTACGATGGTTATTTTATAAATAATTTTAATATAATATTGTAATGACTTTTGCAAATTTAATTCAATGAAGGGAAACATATTCTGAATCCCATGTTTTGATCGTGCATATTGATTGCCATTGCTCGCAAACAATTTTTTTTTTTTTTTTCAATGCAACGCAAAATACTGATAATCATACTATAAAATCGTTTACTTTTATCATTACCCTACTAAAGCACGTACTTCAGAAAATGTAGAATACACAAAAAATCCTACATCAGGTGGTAGAAAAGCTTAAAAAATCAATTTAACGCTTCGATAGTCACATAAATTCTAAGCATTAAATAAACAAACTAGAGTATCTACTGTTTTATTATACAAAATGTTCCTATTTATTTAAGGAACAAAAAATAAAAAATTGTTTAGACAGAATTTGAAATTTGTGAAAACCTTGACAATAATTGTATAAATGGTTGTAATAATTAGCATATAGGATAATTATATCCTATTAATCATATAGTACAGTTTTTTATGTAGCGAAAATAACAGCTAAAACAGCGAAAAACTGTGGCTGAAATTAACAGTAAATTTGTTCAAAAGTTAAGTACTTACATGTTCAACAACTTGACGTACATTGCAGAAAATTCGGGCTTTGCTATTCGTGATAACAAAGATACAACAATACTTACAATTTTTGCGGATCATTTGATTTCAGTAATTGGTTTTCATCGTTCAAAAGTCCCTGTTAAGACGATGAAAACTTTTTAGCCATTTGTTCTTACTATTTGGTTTTCTGTTGAAGTAAAATCGTTTCACATTAAAAAACGCATAACGCAACAATCAGCTTTTGGAACTTTAAAAAATAATAAAAAAAAGATCAATCTCCCAAATTCTAAAAATATTGCACGTTTCTATTAATTTTGGGTGAGTATCGATGTTTATGCTTATTATTTATGCTTACAGCTGTTTGTCAATCACAGCGAATGAAAAAAAATGTTGAACTTCAACCTTTTAGTCAATAGTTTAGATTGAAAGGAAAATTTCGTTCTGCTTCGTGATCTCGTGAAAAATTACAATGATTGAAAATTTCATTAAAAGTTATCGAATCTTAATTGTAAAAATTTCGTTAATAATCTCTAAACTATTTTAAAATGTGTTAAATTTTAAACACAATTTTTCCTCTAGTTTTTCTGTTTAAAATTGAACAAACTACACACGTTTTGTGTAAATTACGTTTGACAACAAATGTCTTTTTAAAAATGTATGTATTTCGGCATTTAATTTGTGTAATTTAGTAAACTACACACAAAACAGAGATGTTAACTTCACTTTCCACGTAAGAGTAGGTTTTCAAAGCATTCATCAACAACGACCACTTCAACAACAACAACCAAAAAGAGTCTCTCAAAGCTTCAAAAAAAAAAAAAAAAAAAAAAAAAAAACCCTCCATACTCTCAGTCCATACGCACTCGTTTATTGGGTCATCCGACTCGATAATTCATCGCCATGCCCTTTGAAATCTCCATCGAGCGAAGCAACCCCTGTAACACATAATATATAACACGACCTCGAGGGTCCCCGAGGGCTTATTAATTTCGCGCCCGGTCGCGCAGAACAACCATCCGAATCAACATGAAAAACCACACGCAACAGGAAGCACCGACACAATACCAAAATGACAATAAAAACTCGCATTCGTAATAATACGCGCGTGCGCGCCATACATCATACACGATTTCGAAGTGCCTCGACGACCCGTGTGGAACAAAAGTGAGACGAGCGAGCGAACGGGAGCATCCTCCGTGTAGGTATAATATACCATAATGCATCTAATAATAAGTGCTCGAGCACGTATCATTTCTCGTATACACTTGGCTCTCCCCCGACTACAACCCAACCACGCACGTACAGAAGGAGATGCTGGACAGGCACACAATAAATGCCACGCATATATACGTACACAGGGTGGCCTCGACTCCCCCTCGCACATATATACATTCGCTAGGGAGACAAGGGCTGTCGGTGGAGGGCTCGGAAGAATTCGCCCAAGTATTTCTATTATTGAATTCTCTCGTGTTTAATTAATAACGGCCCGCCGACTGCCGAACGGATCACCACATGCGTATGTACATATATATATACCTGTTTTCAATCGTACACGAAATTTGCAACGGTGTACAACAACGCACAACCTACACAACGAGCAATAAACTCGCGTGACGCTCCTTTCAATCATCTTCCGCGCCCGTACTCCTCGAGTGGGCACGTGTGTGTCCCGTGTAGTTTTTTTACATACGCTGCCAAACCTCACCCCGTGCACCCTCGACCCACACACCCGAGCAAGGGCCGTCCCGATCTACAGCATATTCCGAGCGTCATCCCATTCATCGGGGAAAGACACAGGGGTGGGATGTATAACCTACACCGGTAGCAATATCACTGACAAATTTAATGCCCGGCTATTAGCAGCGGGGGGGGGGGCATGCTGGGCTCCTATTGTCAAGTGGCCTGCACGTGCACGATGACTGCAGGAGATATATATATGTACCTCGGAAGGGAGGCCGTGTCCCGAGACGTAAGGGAGACATGCAAGAGGAGCGTATATACATGTATTGTACAGTTGTAGCGAAAAATCGCGTTCATCGGGGCGAAGCGAGTATATTTACAAGAAGGTACAAAGCCGGTGTGTGTCACGCTCGTCGCCCCGCTGATCACCTCCTTCGGAGCCCCTCGTGTGCCAGATAACCTGCTAGATTACACGTGAGATTAGACGCGCTTATAGCTCGCATTAGATGGCGATTCGATACGGCGATGCTCTCGAGTATCCCTTTGTACAGCGCGCGCGTGTATACGTATATAAAAGAGGAGGAGGCGGCAGAGAAGGATGTGTTCCTTTGGGCCGCAATAAATGGTCCGAGAGAGCGCGCGTGCCTCGAGACTCGAGGGCGTGGGACGTGCGCGGAAATCAAAGGGAAGGATCGGCTCGATGGGGGGGGGGGTGGCTTTTATTAAAAGCCATCGTTCAACGCTCAACTGATTTTTCGACAGCAACAGCGGCATGGTGGTGGTGGAAAAACGAGAGGGAATAACCAGAGAGTTTTTCTCGCTCCGAGTGGCGCGCGTCCCTCGAGTCGTTTGGCTTCACGGTATTCGACGCTTTTCGGGACAAACCAAGTATATATACGGAGGATGGTGGAGCCTCAGGAATTCGTCGCGGATGCAGTGCCGGGGTACGAGGGACGCTAACGATTTCGGAGAGTCCTCGTCTCGCGCTGAATGAGCCATGAGTCTTTTTTTTTTTGTATATTGGTTTCTTTCGGTATTTTGCTCTTTTCCGAAAGAGGGAGGTGATGAGAGATATTCGCGGTCCGATGATGAGGGGCGGTGTGTATATGCTCTGCCGCGCGCGATGGGAGTAATTTTGGGTGTACGCGTATATATATATATTATATACATATGTACTTTGGTCGAAGAGTACATCAAGAAGTGAGCGTGGCTTGGGCAGCTCGCTTTTTGTGTTCGTGACCGTGTACGCGCGAGCGTCGTGTACTTAATTCGGTCTGAGAATTCTTCATTTATTTGGGCTGCAAGATATTCGAGGAATTCGCTTTTATGAAGCGACGGAGCCCGAGTATCGCCGTGTTACAAATAAAAAAGAAAAAAAAGAAAAAAAAAAATTACCCGGGAATGTTGAAAATTAATATCAAGAAATTTCATACGAGCTGTATGGTCGCTTTTTTTTTACGCGACATTTCGCGCGGTCGATGGATTATTATTGGTTTTGAGTTGGAAAAGTTATATGTCAACGGTGAGTGTAAATTTTTGTTCGTATGTAATTTATTTTATCTTTATCGTGTCGAGTCTATTTTGCGCGTATTAGATATGGCAAAGTAATATGAACGTTACGAAGGTATGCTATTCCGCGTGATGATGCACCTTGGAAATTTTTTTTTTTTTAAGTCAGATATAGTCCTTAAGAATCTCTAAAACTTTACAAAAGACATTAAAAGTGTACCGAAATATTTCAAAGACATTAGAGGCTTTTAATCACTTTGAAGTCTCTTAAAGTATTTCAAAGAGTGTAAAAGTCTCGAAAAGACTTTCAAGTCATTCAAAGTCAAATAAAATCTGTAAGAGACTCTAAAAATTTCTGAATGACTTTCAAAGGCTATACTGAAAGATTTCAAAGTCATCATGGTTTTTTTAAGATATTGCATTTGTGTAAAACCTTTAAGAGTCTCTATAACTTTACGAAAGACTAAAAGTGTACTCAAATATTTCGAAAACTTTGAATTTTTAAGACATTTGAGGCTTTTCATGACATGGACTTCTTCCAAAATCTTTTAGAGTCAATAAAAGTTTACGCAATGTCTACGGAAATATGTCAAGTTCATATGAGACTTTCGAAGTCTTGAAAGTGTCCTAAGGTCTCTAAAAGATTTCCAAGTCATTCAAAGTCAATTCAAGTATTTACTTAAGACACTCTAAAAGTTTGCTAAATAGTTTGAGGCCGTACTGAAAAGTTTTAAAGTCATGTAAGGCTTTTGATGACTTTGAAGTCTTTCAAAAGACTCGAAAAAAATTTCAAACTTTTTTCATCGAGACCAAGAAATGCTCCAAGAGATGCGCCTCACCTTCAATACGCACCTTATTGTAACTTTATTGAAACCTTGAGTAAGTGTATTTAATAATTCGTGATTTATTTCTACCGTTGCACTGGTAATACAACGCTCTTCATCAATACGAATAATGTATGAAATTCGATGAAGATGAGAGGAAAACCCAACAAATATCCCTCTTTTGGTCCACCTTTTACAGATTGTGTTTACACGCGCATCATTGTAAATCGTTTTACATTGAAATTTCGTCTGATCCCCCAGCGTGTATTTTATTTCACATATTGTTCGCCGGATAATTGATTAGAGAGCGCCCAAAGAGACAAGTGGTACTCGAGAGCGCGTCGAATTTTTTGCGCGAGCGATCCGAACCCTTTTGTTGATGTGTATAAGGTACACACGGTACAGACAGGAGTGGTACAGATACAACCAAGAGCAACGGGGTGCCCCCGCTCGATACACGCCAGTGTGTAGGGCTATATACCTAAAGGGGGCAACGGAGAGAGAGAGAGAGAGAGAAGAGAGGGCGAACGCGCGCGTGGAACGCTTAGCCGCGCCATAGCTGCGCACGCGGCTCGTCGATGCTGTACGGAATGATACGCGGGGAGTGGAGGCTATTGCACGGCAAATCGAGCGTTCGGATGACGCTGTAATTCGGCTTCCTTTGTGCCATTAGGGAGGAGCGAGCCCCTCTTCGCTCTTGCGACATGTCATGCGATACCTATATACCTTTTTTCTTTTTTTTTTTTTTTTTTTTTTTTTTTTTTTTCATTTGCTTCGGAGTTGTGTCATACGGGCTTCACTGGCTTTTAACATTTACTTTGGACACGTCCGTGACTCGGAAAATCGCAGCTCGGGACGAAACGGACTTGGTGCGTTTACCTTTTCTCCTTGAGATCACGAGATGCGTAATGAAAGGTTTTATCGGACGAGATGGAATTTTTTTAATACATCAAAAAAGGAATTTTTTCTAAATATTCGTATAGTCTCCGAGTACTCGAGATACACCACGGTATACTCGAAAATAGCTGAAACACTGCTCTCTTTAACCCAAATTCCTTCCCCGTATTTTCTCCAACGAAACTTTCGTATCGCTCGCTTTTCCCACTTTTTTTTTTTTTTTTTTTTTTTTTCATCCAACATCTTTAGTCGGTCTTTTTTTTTCTTCTTCATTTTGTACAGTTGTAGCGAAAAATCGCGTTCATCGGGGCGAAGCGAGTATATTTACAAGAAGGTACAAAGCCGGTGTGTGTCACGCAAATCTAATTTAAATGACTCAAAATATTTTTTCCATTACTCGCTTAAAATTATGTTATAAATCTACAAAAAAAATTGTAAAATTATTATTTCAAAATCAGTTTCATAATGACTGGTACATTTTTACAATCTAGAAAAAACACATTAAAAATTTTCANCCAACCATATCTCTCTCTTTTTTTTTTTTTTTTTTTTTTTCATCCAACATCTTTAGTCGGTCTTTTTTTTTCTTCTTCATTCCGGGCTTCTTCAGCCCGTTGGTCTTTAATTAGCTTTGGCCTTTCGTGTTTTTCTTCTACCTTTAGCCGCACAGCTTTTCTCGTCCGTACGGAAGTAGAGTGTTTTTCTCTTGCATCTCACCCGAGACGTAAATTTTTTTGCACGCCAATACTTTTCCACTACTAGATAATTTCGCTCATCATAAATTGGCTCTTGAAGTACATTTACAAGTACTGGCGTTTGTCTTGCTATACGTATAGTGCGTATTTATATTTAACACCGAACATCTATTAATAGATACATCTGACGAGAACTAAAAATACCATTGTAGCAAGAGACAGTACTTATGCTTATTGAGTTGAGCCAAACATATTGTGGTATTCTGCAAGATTTATAATACTTTTTGCTGTAAATATTTTTTACCAGTACTTTATATTCCGTGTCGCTTTTAAGCGGAAATCCATTGCAAATCTCCGGTTTAGAGCACCATTTTTCCGGAGTCCATCATAGATGTTGAGAAACGTTCAATATTAATGAAAATTCTCCTCAAGTGAGATATTTATTTTAAAAAATACAAAAATTATGAGAAGCCAAAACATAGTTCAGTATGCCAATAGAAATAAAAATGTTTAATGAAAAAAGTAGTATGTGTACTGCAACAATTATTTAATCGACAATTGTCTGACATATTTCAAATATAATTCATGTAATTTAAAGAAGCAACAGTAAATTTTTCATTAACAGTAACAACAGAAACGTACTACTAGTAAGTACGATAAACCAGAAATTTTACAGTTGTAATATTAAAGCTTTCTTATTTGTGTAAAATGTAAACATGTGTTTATAAAACTTTAAAACTATCACTGAAAAGAGAAAATTAACATGCTTGTTTCGTTTACATATGTGTATATAAAAAAAAATTCATAAATATTTTATTTCTACACATACCTGATTTGTTTCATGTTCCATTCCTACATAGGTAATCGAGTTGTAGATTCAAACCATATTTAGAAGCATTTTTCTTTATTGTATTAAATTCGAAATTTTTAACGATGAAAATCATCAAAGTTTAAAAATTAAAGTCAAAATGTAATAAGTATCAACTATTTTTATTATTTTAATGACTAATGTTGTGATGTGAACAACTAGCGTCTGCCTGGACTTGCCACAATGTATCAGTAACTTTATTCAGAGACATTCACAATTTATTTTACAACTTCATTTTAAAAAAAAACTTCTCAGAAAACATTAAGTTTCCCTTTAAAACTCCCACAAAATTTTGGATGAGACTGAAAAATAAAACGTTCAAAAAACTTGCTGAAAACCGTATTTTTGTGATGATTGAAAAAAAAAAGTTTGCTGATTAAACGAAGAGAAATGAAAAACGACTGTAAGTAAACTTCGGTAATCCTGAAGAGACTGATATCTTAAAAGATATACGTTTATAAAATCAATTAAAAAATATTGACAAAACGCAGACATATGTTGTCTGTAACTATGTGGAAGACACAAAGGAAGTAACTCCTGTAAACATTTTAGTGTTAGTGTTAGTAATAAAAATTTGAAAAATCATGTCTAGAAACTTTCCTTTCATCGAAATCTTTATGTTAGTATTTTTGATTATTCAATAATCTTCATTTACGTTAATGTATTTTAATGTAAGATATTTTAATAAAACTCTATCTGACAATTGACTTTGTAATCAATCCTAAACAACTTTCAACCTAGTACTAAGTAACCGAATTTTTTTCTAGTGAACAACAAACATTCTACGTTTGGTGCTGGATAGCTGAGTCATCACAAGAGAGCCTGTATAAAAGATAAAATCTTAAAGTTTTTCTTGTTTTTATATAATAATAAATAAGAGTAAATAACAGTGAATTGGTCTGATAGAGAAAGAGAGAGTATCTTTAATATTAATAAATTATTGTGACTAACGTCTAATCAGTTGTCTGTTTTCAATTAAGCTGTAAGCCACCTAGAATTTCAATTTTATCTCTGTATCAAACACTTTTTAACTTTGATCAAAAATAGAATCACCCCTTTTTTATTTAGTTATCTTTATTAAAGGACGACTATTCACATTGAAAAAAGTATTATAAAAAGTTTGTATTCTTGTATGAAATTTAATAGTTTTAATCAAAGCCTTTGTAGTGGATCCCCAATCATAAAAAAACAATGCGATATGACACCACAGAGTATACGACCCATCTTTGCTTCGATGGGTCGTGTAAAAACCATCCCTACAAGAATACGTTGATGAAACCTACGTTGCAAATAGAAGAAAGTAAAAAAGATTTTCTCACTTTTTAGTATTTTTACTATTATAGGATTGTTTTCCAAACCTAATGAATAAAAATTAAAATGTATGAGATTCCCCAATCCCTCAAAACAATTTCGATGCACCGTCCATTGACTCCACAAAGAACCACTCCCTCACCTTTCCCCCGGACAGAGAAAAAAAAGTGCTTCGCTTAGGCTAAATAAGACACTCTTCGTGCAAAATCAGCCGAAGCCTCGTTACTTATTCAGCGTGCTCTTTACTCTCTCTGTCTCTCATTTGCGATTCTCCACGAGAGCTCGGCGGTGTCGAGGCGATCATTTAGCACCTCTGCGGATTCAATTCCCTCCGTAAATCTTGTCCCTCCACTCGAGCTAATAGTTTCGTGTGAATCTCAATTAAAAAAAGAAGAAGAAGAAGAAGAAAAGAAAAAAAAAGAAAAGATGTACGCAAGCGTATACGATAATTGGGTAAAATATCCAAACTCCACTCGAGCCTCTGTACTAACTGACTCACCTGTTAAACCGTATAGCCGTGGAAAACCAATACTTAGGCCAAGATATTCCGAGCCCTCGAAAATAAAAGCAAGCGGCGCGGCGCAAAAAGCCCGGGAAGAAAGTTCGCCCGAGACTGCGGGGAAGCAAAGTGGATGATGCGCCAGCGGGGGAGTAGGGAAAATTAAGCCTCCCCCCGGCCGAACGAAACACCGGCCGGACTGTTAATTAAGACTCATTACTGCGCCTCTCTCTCTCTCTCTCTTACCCCGCGCTTCGCAGACTCGAGCCAACCGACCCCCCTCGAGTTGAAACTTTGTCGGCGGAACATAATGCAGCTCGTATACCCGCGGAGGAGGTGCACGCAAAATGTACGCCGACGCGAACTTCTTAATAAGACCAACCCGTTGCCGATGATTCCACCAGGGTGTACGTAGATAGCCGGGCGACCCATCGGCCATAGGGTAGAAAAAGTCAAAGAACAAAGCCAGAGAGGGAAGGAACAGCGCGATATGAGGGTGCGAATAGGAGGAGGAGGAGGAGGGGGAGCTCGCGAGCAGAGTTCATTGTGGGATCAATACCGGGTACCGCGTAGGAGTGGCACCGAGGTTTCATTGGACGTCGCCCGGCCGGCCAACGATTGGCCAGCGCCACTGCAGGGAGGCGGAGTCGGCGAGGTGTCCCCCTTTGCCCCCGCCCGGCGTATCTACTCTCGGCCTTTCGCTGCGATCCCCCTTTCTCTCGTGTCTCCCGAGAGATAGAGAGATGTGGTGGTGTGTACAGACATCCACGCGCGAGTGGATCGCCGAGGCTAGAAAGAGACGCGGGATGCACGCGCTCGCTATCCCCCGAGCCCTGACTCCTGCACCGCGGGGCCTCAGTCTGTGTTTGTCCACCAGAGGCACGCACCGCCGCTCTGACACCGGCTCGCCCGAAGCGCGTGCCGTTTGTTATATTAGCAAAGGACTGAGATACACAGGGTGCTAAGTACCCCCCACGATTTTTTTTTTAAATTTTTTTTTTGGCTTTTTGTCCATTGATCGTTTTGCTGTCCTTGGTATTGGGCCCAACCCAAGATCGTCAACGGTATAGTGACTCGTGCAGCTTCGATCTTTGGGACTCTGGGTTTAAAAAGCCTCGTGAGTGAGTTTCGAGACGGACGTCCTGAGAAATCGGTATGACATCCCGGGGACGTTGGATGCGGTAGTCCGTATAATAGCGGAATCGCCGAAATCGGTTGGGACGATCGGGTTGCCTTGGCGTCGGACTACCCGGCGACGGCGCCAGCCGGCCTCAGTTACCACCATCAGCATCCCTCCTCCCCACCTGACCCAATCACCACGGCCACTCTGTACGGCGGCTACCCGAGCACCTATCACAACCACCGCTACCCGCAGTATCCGCATCACCACTACCATCATCTTCAGGAACAACAGCAGCAGCAGCAGCAGCAGCAGCAGGAGGAATTGATTGTCCGCGGTGACAGTCAAGAAGAGGGTGAAGAGGGTAAAGACCAGGGGGGGTGTAGGAGCCGGAGTGGCACCGGCTCCGCGTTAGTTGTGGGTGCTACTGCTTGTGCCAGTGGTAGTGGTGGTTGTGGTGGTGGTGGTGGTTGTGGTTCAGGTGGTGGTGTCTGTAGTGACAGCTGCAGTCCGGTCAACGCTGCTTGTGGTGGTGGTGGACCGCGCGCGGTGATGAGCTGCTCCGAGGTTATGTATCAATATTACCCGTACATCTATCAGAGGCCACCGCCGCCCCATCCGCACGCGGCCCCGCACCCGAGCGTCGCCCACGCCGGCAATCATCCCCACACGGCGCACCACAGTCCGGCCAGGCCCGCGCCCTTTCAGCCCTTCTCGACGGCCACGCCGACCCACACCCACCAGTATGACAGGGTAAGTCTACTTATTTCCATTATCTTGTTTGTTGGGGCTCATTGGCACCGAACATTTTGCTCTACCGATCTATTTTGTTATTCGTCGTGGATCTTTGTGATGTTCATAACGTAAGACCAAAGGGGTTTTCGAAAGATTTTTGGGTAAAGTGAGGGAAAATCGGTAAAGACCACTTGGTTTCGAGACGTCTTGGGTCTTCCTTTCAGCTAATCTATGGGTAAGTGCGTTCAAATAGTTCTTTTCAGTAACTAAGCGTTATCTATATAATGTTTCGCATGAATTACGTGATATGCGGACATTGAAATGTACTCAAAATCAAAGCAATCTTCCTCTCAAAAGAGCCAACTGTGGCCATGTTTTGGGCGTTAGATAAATCGCCACATCAATTTTTTATAAATCCATGGATGTATGCGCTGCCATTAATTTTATGACCTGATCAATGTTAATAAAAGTTACACTGCAATTACGGGGTCTCTAGTATATTGAATGACTATTTGGTAATAACTGAAGGGTTGACAAGGGAAAATACTGTCAAAATAATGAGAACGCAAGTATACTTGATGGCTATACCCATATCCGAGTTAATAGAAACAAACAGCGCAGCAAGGAGTCAAGCGCCGGCCCGTCGAGCGTAATCTTATTTGCTCGGAGAACACACGCACACGCGCGCCCACTTTCAACCCAAAGCGGAACCATCTCCTGGACATGTATATATATGTATATGCACAGCCTGTAATCCTAAGCGCACACAAAAGAGAGATCCAAAGAGCCTATAATCGGATCGGGCGTTCGGCACGCGAAGGCGATAAATCATAATCCTCGGAGGCACGCTCGACGAGCAGGTGTATACATTGTATCTGTGTCTATAGACCAGCAAAGCAGGATTATGACACTCTATAATGATCTCCCCCTTTTTTTTTTTTTTTTTCCTTCCACTCTCCACCGGCACCACGCGCCGTTTTGTTCCGAGCGAATAATGCAAATACGCTCGGCGTGCCGCTGGGCTGATGCCGTTTTGATCAACTGCAAGTGTCATCGATACCTATACGCCTTTTTGTCTCCTTTTTTTTTTTTTTTTTTTTTCCCTGACGCGCCGCTCGTGCGCTTGCATAATTTATGCGAATTATCCGTGCATGGGGATTACGGAGATTACTTAACTTTTCAACGAGAGTATCAATGGTTACATTTATTTGTGCTGATTATGGGGCATTGTTTATTATGAAAATGTTATACTATACCTGACTTTGAATAGTTTTTTTGTTTATTAGGCTATTTGTTCGGCTGTCGATTACTGGATTATTGGGGAACTCTATTGACAAAAACATTTTTTCCATTGTATTGGTGAATCGCAGTAAATTTAATTAGATTATTATTCATTGATACTATTTCACCCTAAGATTGGGGTTTTTTATTCTGGGCACATATCCATTATGGGTAAAGAATTTTTTTACGTCGTTTTATAACTTATCTATCGATTCAATCAGTAATATTCAAAAATAATTTAATACAACACATTTGAATAAAGAGTTTTTATTAATATACTTGGAATGCAGTTTTTGGTATCGTATACAATGGGCAGGAGGAGTGCTTAGTTACAGCTCAATTGAACGTTAAAAGTGAATTGTTTCCATTAAAAATAGTGGTTTACCAAAAAATATCGGAATTTTTTATAATTCTGATGAATAATAGATTTTATCCCGAAGCCATTTAAAAAAGTTGAAACTTTTCATGGAATAAGCATAAAAAATGACATAAATACCCATTAAAATTTAATCGAATCGAGCGATACATCTCGAGTTTGAAGACTATACATTTTAATGTTATACTTTCTACTATGTAATATTGAGGATCCCAGACATCAACTTCCAAAATTTTATCGAGAAAACTTTCCGAGCAGCCGTAAATTCCCGTGGTAAATGTGACGATTGTCTACGAATGCATTGAAATAAATATCATCGCATGCTCAACTCATGGTCCACTTATCCAAATCGCTCTTCCCGCGCAACCCCAAACTCAAAGCGACCCGCTATCAAAACGACCCAGCACTCGTATCCATCCAAAAAAAAAAAAAAAAAAAAAAAACGACAACTACAAATGATTTAACGCGCCGCGCTGGCCCACCAGTTTTTCTGGGCCTCCTAAGCAGCCGAATGCCCCTGCCAAGCTTCGAGCCAGTTCCCACATTAGACGCCAATCCCCGCATTCCGAGTACGACTAAATCGTTCATTGTCTCCGTCCGCTGCGACAAGCAAAAAATGAAGAAAAAAAAAAAAAAAAAAAAAAAAAAAAAAAAAAAAAAAAAAAAAAAAAAAAGGAACCGACAAAGCGACACATCCGTCATCGGTGCACATACACACACGCCCAGCACAAACACCGTACCCGCAAAGGGGCATACTTTTCCGTGCACCTTGTTTCGGGAGCTGCTGCCGCGAAGAGGACCGCGCTCATTACCACTCTCTCGGGGCCCTGCGAGGCGGCAGCGCACAATGAGGTGCTGCGTACAGGTACAAACGAAAAAAAAAAAAAAAAAAAAAAAAAAACAGGGGGGGGGGAGAAAAACAAAAGTCCGGGGCGGGTTTGGTAATTGACGTAGATTGCGCCGTAAATCCTCTTAAATTATCGACTCTATCGGGCCCCCTTCCTTCGCGAGCGAGAGAGGAAAGTCGCTCGGCTCGGGATTCTGGAGCGGGCGCGTACGATAATCAGCACGAGAGAGCATTTTAAGTGTATACATGCACGCGCGCACACCTGAGCGAAAAAAAAGAGAGAAGGACTCTTTGCCCACCTGTATCCTTTTTTTCCTTGGTTTTTCATTTCTGGCTCGGCCGACTTTGCGGGATGTTTCACTTGCTTTTGGGGACCATTGTGTCTTGGTGGACCGTGTAGGATTTTTTATACAAGCACGCGGAAATAGTTTTAGGGAGGTATATACAGTCGCGAGTCGCTTTTGAGCAAGTTTCTCGCGGATACCGGTGCTACGACGCGTGGCTTTGTGGTTCGCTACCTTATCTCACTTTGCGTCATAACAATATCTTCGACGATGGGAATGTTACTCGCTCGTTTTTGTAAACTTTCGGGTTTGAAAGTTCCATGTGGATGAGGTTTTCAGTTGTGCGTTTTGTCTGGCACGAAAGTCAGGTGGTTCTGGAATTTACGTATAACCATGTTGCTGTACCATTTTGTGGCAAATAGACAATCAAGTCTTTTTTTCATGAACGCGGGATCCTCCCAGTCTCAATATTGTTGCTTGGAAAAAACAAAAGTATACCAATGTATGTGTTGGTTTTGACAAAAAAAAACTACCACCTTCTTCTTCCTATTTCGTATAAAGAGTTAAGATTTCCTTAACTTTCCAACAGCAACTCCATTTCACCCTATACCTCTACCAAGTCTTGCCCATTGCCTACCCCCTGCAAAGTACGGGTCTTCCAGCCCCCTCACCTTCCAACTTTTATTTGTCAGTTTCCCCAAAATCATATGCTCTGCATACGCGTGTGTATTATTTTTCTCACTCCTTCCCGTCCCTATACCGATTCGCCTCTTCCCTGCACCACATAGCGAACCGCGCAGTGGTATAGTACCCTCGAACGGCTCTCATGCAACAACAACAACAACCTATGCTGGCCCCTGGCATTTATTCCCCATTCTGCTGTCAGGGACGATTACGTTGTCAAACGATTGGCGGCCCATAACAGAGGAAAAAAAGGCCCTCACCGATAAATTCAATTAATTAACCGATGCGACAATCGGACGGGCGAGATAAATAGATTTTTGAGCTGCGATTAATAAAGCGGACGAGGGACGCATAAGGCGAATTTATCGGCCATTCGGCCGGGCTAATAGGTTTTAATTGCGGCGTTTCTTTTCGCGGTCCCCGCGCTATAAAACTTCGGGACGGGCAGAGAGAGGCTTTGGGAGGACCTGTTAATAACCCCCCCCCCCCCCCGGAGAAAAGGGCGGACTTTTATGCGCGCCGGGTCGTTACATTTCTCCTTTAAAGTATTGCAGCTCGGTCCTCGTATGCATGTGTATAGAGTTTACAAGATGATTAAAAATGACCATCACGATTCCGAAGAAAAAAAAACCTGTCGATATCTGGGTCCTCGGCGATCGGTGTAGCGCATCGCTTCGATCAATTAACCCACGGATAAGTTACGCGGGTATGAAGTCGCGAATAAAAATGGCAGCCGAACAATAAAGCCATATCCCCCCCCCCCGCGCGCGAATTCCCCGGCCGAGCTCACATTATTAAGCCATCCCCCGATCGCTTGGCTCGATCTTCGGGTCCGCCCGAAAAGCAGCCCCCGGGTAAATCAAGTCCCCCTTAACCCGGACGCTCATATATAAATTTCAATTATCGGCAGAGCGCGTGAAATCGAATACATGCGATCATACGAATGCAAGGGGGGGTGGGTCCCCCGCGATCTTGATCGGAAGAGCGAGTTCCAGCCGTTCGCCGAGAAAGAGGCCCGCGCGGATAAAGAAGCGAAGGGAGAGAGAGAGAGAGGAAGGCCAGGAGTCACACACAGAGGCCTCCCTCTCCCCGGCAACACGGGTTTACTTTTATTTAAACGTCCCCTCCTTTTATTTAGGGCCTGACCCGTCGGTCATTTTGCTCCTTTGCTCCCTCCCGGCCGGTGTCCTCGGAGCTCTCTGAATTAATAGCCGCGCGTACCTATATCCCCACCCCCTCTGGCTGCGAGTCCTCTCTGCCGCCGCCGTCGTCGACGGGTCCTCCGAGTGCGCGACGATGAGAGAGAGAGAGAGAGAGGGACAAAAATTCGCAGACGACGATCGACCCGCTTTCTCACGGTCCCCTGCGTTCAGCACTCGAAAAATAAACGAGCGATCCTCTCTTTTGCGAGAGCTCTTTTTCTCCACTTGCGAATACCTGCGCGTATGTAACCATAACACGGCATATACACATACTCCCGCTCAGAAAATGCTCTCGGAAATTCATCGATCCAATGGGTGCTCCTCCCCCTCTGGGGTTAGCACGCCTGACTTGTGTGTATATACCATTACTCCGCTGTACTATATATGAAGTCCATCGGAAGTGGTGTATGGTGATAGTCTTTTGACGATGCGCACCGGCCGATGGATAAATTTCTCGACGCCTCGGTGTTTTTTGCACACGAATATAATTATACGGCCGCGGCGTGCATACATTATAATGTCGAGTATAGCTACATGTACCGAGCGATCCCTCAGGTATTCGTCTCGATGCCGGAACCGAATTCTCGTTCGGCGCTCGCTGCACCCGGGGAATGTCATAGACGCGCATGGATGAAATTTCTTTCGGCGGCGCGCGATGGAGCGTTACCGCGCGAGTAACGAGTACTTTGCACTGTATAATAAGTATTTGCACGCCTCTCAAGCTTATTGGATTCGGCGATTGGTTCTTACGTGTGGGTGTTACGCGTGAGCATGAATTTGATGATTTTGTTAATGATTTCTTCGGATAGTTCTCCCCTGTACGATCAATAGATACATCATGGATGATATTCAGTGACATTTTAACTATTTTTACGTTTATATGTTTGTTACGGTTGAACAAAATGCTACACTCAACAATAATAACCTTATAATCGGATTAGATCTTGTAACATGTTATTGCCAGTACACTTTTGTCTTGTACTTCATTAATGGAAACTCGACAGCCCCAATAACCCTCTAACACCCAATACGTCTATGAAACCCAAGACTTGTAAACTTTGATCCAAATATTTCAAAACCCATGATCTAAATATTCATAACTTTGAAATTCCTTATCTTACGGCCCCATGATGTTAGTCTTTAAAAATCCCATTTGGACATTCGTCCCAACTCCATTGACTCCGAACCCGCAACCCCCAAATCCCACAAGATTTAAGTTTAGTAAGGTCGAGGTTTTATTTACTGCAATTGCCAAGGATACACCAGAAATCTGTTTCTTTCGGGCTGCTTCATTAACGCAAGTCCCCTTGCATCTCACTATTTGGGGTGCTTCTCAATCAACGTGAATCTCCTCGCTTCTCACGTTAGTCAAGCACCTCGATCATTGAAAGACAAGGAAACTTACGTGCTTCAATCAAGCACCCTACTGAAAGAACAGAAACTATACACGTTCACGTTGTCCTCGTAAGTATTGTATAGTATAAGTAGTTGCGACAAGAAAAATTCCAACTCTACCTGTACCCTTAAGATCAAGGGGTTTTGGGGTGATTGGGTTACAACAACCAATATCTCGATCAAAACGTCTGAATTTCGGACCGTAGGAGTGATTTTTAGGGTTAAAGTAACGGAAAGAAAATACAGTAAAAACGAAGCAGCATCCCCATCGAACTCTTACAATGTCCCAGCATCCCACCAACCACCCTCGCGAACTTCCCTGCAGTTCAAATTTTCCTTCTGGCCCTTCAAAAAGCCTAGGGTACCGGTCTCTTTTTTCGTCCTTACTTTGCATTCTCTACTTCTGTACCTCCTCCTCTGAAAGAAAAAAAAAAAAAAAAAAAAACTCGTATCCGCCACTCTTAACGAAGCCGCGGCGAACACGGAAATTATCGCCGAGGCCGTAAAGCATCGGGGGAACCCGTTCCGATCGGCCGGCTCGGCGTATCTTGTGTATAGGTACACTCTCAGACCGTCGCTCGCCGCTACTCGATACACGCAACGCGCGCGCGGCGAAACGAATTGTGTACGGGTACACATTTTTCTATTCCAACTCTATACGGGAGAATCGCTGGGATGCCTCGGGTGCACACCCGAGACGGAGAAGCCGGAACTTGACACCTCGTCGTCGGGGGAGAGCGTGCGAATCGAAAATATGCCCATTAATTGATGTGCTTGGGGGTAATGGGCATGGATGGGTAAACATTTTTTCGGCATACTTTTTAAATCGTTATTTGGCACACACGCCGCTTCGCTTCGAGATATCATATGCAAAGCGTCAAAGTGACCAATCAATCTTAATTACTAATTGCCGCTGAAAGGCGACACGTGTTCTCTCCTTGGCACATCCATTGCCTTACGTTTGAATGTATACTTACTTGTCGAGTTATTTATCACTGTAACGTCGCGTTAAATGCTCATCCAAGACGCGTTGAAAAACATTGTTTGCCTCCGAGAAGTCAGATGAAAATGTCAACATTGATTACCATCGTTTCGCTTAGAACCAGAATATAACGCTTTAAAGTCATTAATCTCAGTTGATGAAAAAATTCATTTAAATATATTGATTAAACGTCCTTTTTCGCACATCCCATACATGCACTGAGAGAAAAAAATAAAATGAAAATTATAGAGAAATTCAAGCAAAAATTACCATTCCAACCAGTAAATCGGATGCAAGCTGGCAGAAAAGGAAAAAATAATTATTTTCAACCGTAATAATTATTGTTTCGACATTAAAAATTGTAGTTTAAATNTATACGCACAACATGTACGCCTCGCACGTATAAAATACAGAGTTGCGGCTCGCGGGGCACGAGGAATGCGTACTTCACTCGGGTTTCGCTCGTTAAGTTTCCTCCTTCGTTTTTTTTTTTTTTTTTTTCACTCTGGAGATTCGCGGTGCCTAAGTATATTTATATACGTTATACATTGAAAACGCCGTGGATTATTCGTGTTTATTTTATACCACGTAGCTCGAGACATACGTTACAAGGAGAGAGGAGCTGCACTGTTTCGGTACATATAATAAGTGCATGTTGTTGGCCGTACCAGCGGAGAAGGCCGGATTTATTGGTAATTAATTTCCGGCGCATGGAACGCCCGGCCGAGTGTGTTGTGTATGTACGTGGACTTGTAAAATGAATTTATAAAGTACATGGCAAAGACGGGGTGTGCGGTTACGGTGATTTAGGGACATCAGTTGCGCATATGAGCTGGGGTCTCCTTCCATGGAAATAAACTATTGAATATGCTACGTACGGCTTTTTATACGTTTTCCGGGAGTTTTGGTGATTCCTTTTTTTCATCTGAAAATCGGTGGGTTAAAAAATGGGCACGCATTTTAAGGTATCACTTTAGCGAGGCAACGATGGCATAGTAGCACATATAGAGCCACGCGCAGTGCTTCCTTTCCCAGGCATTCGTCAAAAGCGTCATTTTCAACCTCGCGCATGTGTGTGTACTTGCTCGCTTACTCGCATACATACTCGCTCACCTGCATGGCAGTCGACCGATCCAGTTAGCCGGCACGGCACGCGTGTCGCGCAAAAACTCTCGCATCCGCCGATTCCGGAAGAACGGCGTAGCCTCCACGCGTGTATAACTAAGCGCAGAAACAAAAGCGGGACAAACGTCTCCTTTCGCCTAAAAAACAAAGAAAAAAATTAAATTATAATTAAAACAACCGCGCCGTTTATAGATACATCAAAAATATGGAAAAAAAAAGAAATCAGACCGCATTGGTGTAGCGCACAATATATATATATATACACGTGCGACCTAATGAATTCGTTCAATTTCGAGCGACAAGAAAAAGAATAGGACGAGGACGGTGGACGAGGAGGAGGAGGGGAAAAGATCCTGCGTTGGGGCGAACAATGGCACATTCAAAGGAGGTGCCGTGCACGCGCGCGCGCGCGAAACTGGCATTATCGCCGCTCGCGCATCTCTCACGCTGTTGTCGTGGTTATTTACTGCGATATAGGTGCAGCGCGGAAACTATTTCAGAGTGTAGAGGTATGTATATGTAAGAGAGCCGGGGCATCCGATCGCGTTGGTGTGTACATGGGAGATGTGGGGAAAGAGTCGAAAACCGGCGTGAGAGACGAGACGTGACATCGTTTCGCACTGAATACTCGCGTGTGCACGACCGCGTATATAGGTACGTATGAGTTTTAGGGGGAGGCGTTTAGCGCGAATGAGTTATAACAAGCGTGTAGACCAGCTCTCTTTTTGTCTCGACACATGTTCAGGTCGACGGAGGCTTCGTTGTCATTTTTTTTTTTTTTCTTTTTTCTTTTTTTTTGTGTACGTCCCGAGGAGCAGAGCGTATATATGAGTCCAACTCTTTTCCTCTTCCTTCCTACGTGTAACGAACACATTTGCGCGTCGTTTCCCCGCCACTAATATGTGTATATGCTTACCTACCGACATAAATTTACGGCTGAGCTGTAGCGTGTTTCTTCTAGGCGCTGTTCCGTCTCCTTCTTTCTTGCTTACTTTTTTCTCTATTTTTTTTTTTTTTTTTTTTTTTTTTTTTTTTTTTTTTTTTTTTTTTTTTCATTGTAACTTTTTTTACATCCACTCACACGGATAATGTGTCAAAAATTTAAGAGCACGGTAAGCAAGAAGGGAGGAAGGAACACATGAATAATATCGTCGGTGACACTCGTGCTTGTGGTTGTTCGCTTACGCCTCATCTGAGCGGGTTACCACGGTGTGTTTCAGCAATATCATCTTAAGATTATTGAAACTCCACTCATTTTTTGTTAAAACTATAGATAATACTGAAACTTTTTGCGTATTCTAAATACTTTTTTTTTTATATATAGATAAGCCATAGTTTATACAAATCGGGTTTTCTATTCGTTTCGTGAGCAAAAGCTTTTACGTTTATAATTTTTTCAATTTTCATTGTCTTTTTGAGTACAGAGATACCATAAATACTAATTTAAAAAATTAAGAAGCTGCGCTTTCATCAAGTCAGTAAAAAAGATTGCACTAGTCTCGAAAAGACTTTCAAGTCACATAACGACTTTAAAGTCTCTAAAAGCCTTTTGATAACTTCAACTCTCGTCTCCTAAAATCCATTGAAGACTGCAAAAGTTTATAAAAGGCTCTAAAGTCTTTTAAAGTGATTTAAAGTCTTTAAGAGTCTGTACAAGCTTACAAGAAACTGAAAATCCACTCATCTATAACTTTTGGTGACTTTAAAGCCCGTAAAAGTCTTGTAAAGACTGCTATAGTTTCTCGAAATTAATGGTATCGGATTTTTTACCAAAACTTTCAAGTACGTAGCTCAAATAAAATTTTATTTACAGCCATGAGCTATTAGAAGAAAAAAATTTTTTTTTAAATGCATGGTGTATTTAAAATTTTGCGCGTGACGACCCGGTAAAACATCCTCACTCACACCGATTTTTATATATACAAGCTTGTATTGCCCGGTTTCTCTCCTCCAGTATTCTTAGTGAGGTTTACAGCCCCGTAAACTCGTGATTCAATTAAATTACAAGCTTAATTTTCCTCATCAAAAATTTTCATGATAGGCACTGTAAAACTTTGTGATCTTTTACGCTACACTTACGTTAATATGTTTTTTCTGATAAAATAAGTTATCTAACTGCGATCAGAGATGTGAAAATATTAAGAACAATACACTTATAAATAAATAAAAATTAAGGAAAAGCACAGTTGCGTGTACGTAATACAGGGTATCGTCTATTGAAAAGTCTGTTTTTTCATTTCTTGATTGTTGTTGAAGTGCATATAATTGTTCTAGAATTTCTTTTTAAGAGAATAATTGATTCCGTGACGATGCCTCTTTCTATATATGATTCGATTGACTTAAACTAACTACTTGATTTGCACGTATAGAGCAGGTTTTTATTTGAAAATATTTAACCAGTATACATAAAGACCCAACCAGAACAATACAAGATACTTGTGATTCAGCACCAATTGGTGGTTTGTTTTTTCAATAAGCATCAGTTTCAGATTATTTAAGAAAACAATATTTTATATAATAGCTGTTCTCAACGTGTACAATTTTTATTTAATTAAAATTATTGTCGTTGTTATACACTGTTTGCAAGGTTTCATGATTAATTTATCATTATATCTTTTAGGCAATATCTTGTATGTTTCTCGTGTACAAAACCCGAGATCGCCAGCCTTTGCAACAAATTATCCAAAAATTTCAACCAGAGTATAATATATACATGCATATACATGCGAGAACTATATCGATATAGATATCGAACAAGAGAAGAACAGGTGTGGAACAATCGAGTTGGCTACAAGTACCCCTCATTAGCACTCTGGTTTCCGAGCGCAGTGTTCATAATATATAATGCATAAGCATAATACATGCGGTACAGTTCCCGTCTTTTTACCTTTCTCGGTGTACTTGCTTACCACAGATTCTATGTACCCTATTATCGACGCTACATGTGTGTATCAACTCGACAACGCGGTGGTTTCGTACAGCTATCGGTGCAGTTGTGCCATGCACGGGAGATATTAGGCGTCGCGAAAACTTTGGAGTCGCGGCGCTGCGGGAGACGGGCTCGTGTGGCAAAGAGAGAGAAAGAGAAGGGGGAGTGTGCGTGCTTATTGCTCCGTTTGCTTCTTCTGCCCCTCTCTTTTTTTTTTTTTTTTTTTTTTTTTTTTTTTTTTTTTTTTTTTTTTTTTTTTTTTTTT
>NW_019379710.1:759217-802147 GCF_000648655.2 Copidosoma floridanum
TGATTGAATGTTGTTAATAGTAGAACCCTTAATTGAAAAAAAAAAAAAAAAAAAAAAAAAAAAAAAAAAAAAAAAATTGATAAAGCCACGTAATTAATGCTCCTTTTTTCCGCCCTCAGTGGCTCCCCTCCACCGACCACATAACAACCCGTCGTGCAATTACATATCCCCGACATCTCGCAGCCGCCACCACCGCTCGAACCCGCTGCACGCACACTCACCCAAAGAAACATTACTCTTCTTGTTCCAGCAATACACGATGCCCCGGTAATACGCGCATTTTTCCTTTCTCTGTTATACCTATACGTACGCGCGTCGCATATATATATATATACAGTTCTTCTTTCGCGCACGACGCGGAGTAGGTAGTTAGTATATGATACACGCGGGGCCCATAAGTGTGCGGAACACGTGTTGCGAGTCGCGGGAATCCGGCGCACTTTGTCACGTCGGCTCTCGTCTCGCGCGGCCAAGCCACGCCCGCCTATCCATCGAAAACGAGAGTGTCTACTCGCAGCTTAGCTCATCTCATCTTGCGTTTAGTCTTATTTATATACCCTTTTTTTCTTTTTTTTTTTTTCCCAACCACACTTCAAATTTCGCCTGCGCGCGTACAAGTTACCATTGTGAGCTCCGAAGAGCTTGCGCTCGTGCGCGTAATTATTTTCCACCCTCGATGAGTTATCGCTCTGCGCGTGCGTTTGCGCCCCTACTTTTACTTGTTATAAATTATGTTCTTTTCCGGGTCTTCGGAGCTCCTGTCCTATAACACTGGGATGACTTTTTCCGATTTCAACAGTGAGTTGTTGAGCTTGCGTACTCACGTATCTCTTTTCGAGTCTGTCTAATTATTGTCATTGCGAATTGCAAGTTTCTCTTGGACGTTTACGACATCTCGTCCTGTGACCTGTAACGTCTAAGTCCACTGGACCAAGCAAAATTCCTTGCCGTGGAATGAAGACTACGTTGTTTAATAGCTCCCACGTAAAAATTTTTAAGTTTGGCCAAACTTGCGCAAAAGTTCGTGTGGTCAACGTTTGGCCAAACTTTGGCCAAGCTTGGGCAATAAGAAAATCTCAAACTTGGATTTTTGTTGGAATATTTGACTCAAGTTTGGCAAATGTTTATCCAAACGTCCAAAAAATTAATTTGTTGCGTTTGGATATTAGTTGGTCTGCATACATGACTTACGAAAAATATTGAGTTAAATATTCCAACGAAAATCCAAGTTTGGGATTTTCTCATTGCCCAAGTTTGGCCAAACGTTGACCACATGAACTTTGGCGAAAGTTTGGCCAAACGTAAAAATTTTTACGCGGGAGATGACATGAATTTTAGAGCAATTGGCAGTCCTTTGATTCTTTTGTTCCCTTTAAGTACGAAAATGCAAAGGTGTAAGTAATACCATCCATCCCAAGAGTTCTCGATTGAATGCAGCAATAGTTGTATTATTTTTTTAAATAGTTGCTCTTTAAAACGATTGAATATAGAAACAAAGAATAAAATAAACAAGTTATTTCATGCATCGATGATCTGACGACACATTACGACACGTAATCCATATTTGGTATGTTCCACGAAGGCGATTGGCTGAGAATAAGTTTTTTCGATATACATATTTTGTTTATGAAGCCATCGGGTGTTATTTTCATCGATTGGCTGCGCAACAGAGTCTCGATAAAATTTTTGCAGTCTTTGAAAGACTTTGGGACACTTAAAAGTCATCCAATGTCTTACGTGGTATTACACATATTTTCCAGATACTTATAAAAGTTTTTAATCCGAATCCAAATAACTAGAGAGAGTCTATTTGAGACTATTAAAGTCTTGTTCAATAACTTAAGAAATGCCCAACCCCTCGATCTTATATACTATTACCTCACAGGCTCAGAGATCTCGAGGAAGGTTTATCATTTCGTATATACTTTTGCACCAATATGTCTCGAACAATTTCGCATCATTTCGAATTCAGTCGTATACAAAGTTTGTCTCACCACTCGCACGCGAATCATCAACGATCGGGACATCGTCAGCAAGATGGACCGCGTTGAATACCAGAGCTTCCAAACCATATATAAGGCATACACCCAAACATAGCGCAAAAAAAAGCTACCTATACGCGCGCACACCTACACCTTCGATAGACGACGACGAAGAGAATCGCACGCGGTCTTTCCCACTCCCACGATCAGTTGGATAGTTACACTTATACCATCCACTACCCACACATGTTCACCCACTGATACGACGAACACGAATGCCCAGGCTATTCGCGGAAGCAGCGATGGCGGCACAGCATCGGCAACAGTGAACCCCACCCCCCCGAATGCCGCGGTGGCAACAGAATTGGGCCCTATATATACTACAGCTATGCCCACATCACCTATACATATACCTATAAAAGCTATACGTATATATACGTGTAAAACCCAAAGGGGGACAATTAATTAGAAATTATTCGTCGGATATCGGAAGGTCGATCACTACCCAGGCCCAAAGACTTTTGGGGCCCGCAGCGTTTAGAATCATGGTACATGGGTATAACCCATCACACGCCAAGGGAGCGAGCCAGAGTATAAAAGTTGCTGTCGGGCTCTTTGATGCGTCAGCTGTCCCACCGAACCGGACCACTTTTTCACCCCGCAAAGACGCGTGTTTGTATACACTTACACATATACATTTATACATGCACCCTCATTCTCGATATCACTCTCGCACACACGCATCAACTAGAATTCGGCAGAATGCGTATGTGTGTGTGCCCATCCGAGGAGTGACCGCGGTGTGATACGTATACGGCGAGTGACATCACTAAGAGGCTGGATGACGGGCATACTATCGCGTTTTTTATCCGCGTACGTGCCCTTATGCTCATCTTCCCTCCCTCTATACATACACACGTGCACGTGTAAGTTGTTCGGTTGTTGTTTTTTCTTCTCCTCCTTAATTCTTTGGCCAGCGGTGTTGTGTATACTGTGTGCACAAGGTACACGGGGGCATCAGAAGCGACGGCAACGCTTAATGATATTAGGGATGCTATATAAGCGAAATAGCGACGCGAGGACCGCGGGTAAAAAACGTCGCGTCCTCCTCGCGCGTTTTCTCGTTCTCCCTGTTTCTCATGCGGTCGCATTCCTATATGGTTGTGAGCGCGGGGCATCGATATCATATACCCACCCGAGTTTATAAGTGTCGTCACCTGTACTCCCGAGATCTCGGGACTTGTTGGAAGTATTCGGTGCAGTCGAAATTGGTGCATGTACGGTGTGCTCGAATATTTTTGTTTCTTTCACTGACACCGCGTAGAGGCATAGCGGCGATGAATTCATCGGTCGATTGGATTGAATATGTTTATTGTTCAGATAAATCTGGTGCTGGACTCAAATTACTGAGTCACAAGCTTCTGTCTATTTTTGAAAAGTCGATGAATTTTAATGACGTGCTCTTTGAAGTTAAATCAGTCGAATTAGTCAATATTGACTAATTGTAAGTAAAAAGTCGTTTACTTATTGTGATAAGAGACGGATGCACGAGCGTAGAAGTGATGGTGAAAGAAATGTAACAGTAGGAGAACCTGTACTTAGTCGACAAATGATACAGGTATGTCGAAAGTCGGACGTTCAGAGCTGTAAAATTGTCACACAACTGTAGTAACGTCTCTCACTTATTATAGTTGCAAAAACGCATCGTCTTTTATTTAACTCCAGCAGAAAATGATACATTTTTTTACTTCAGAAACAAAATGAGACGTTCTCTCGTTAAAAAGTGACGAGCCGTAGTGTACATATTATTTATAGAGGGTGATAGTTCTACGAGCCTTGTATATTTACACCTACATGATTCATACAAAATGTACAGTGTGTAGAATCGGCTCTGATAAAGAACTGCCCCTCTCCTATATAATGCCAACGTCTCTGAAGTGGTATATCTACTCTTCTTCTTTGGACAACGGCTGCAGTATCAGTCTGGAGTTAGTCGGTGACGTACAGCTAGTGAGTATTTTTTACCCTTCGTATATTTCATTGCGTATAGTCTATTTTGCTACGTTGGGCATCGTTCAGTTTTAGATTAACCCTAAACTAACAAATTTTGAGGCACACCAACCACGTTTTCGTGCAGGGACATCATTAATACAATTTTCATTCAATCAAATAGGTAAAAAGGGTAATTGTGCAAAAATGGCATCCCAAAAGCAAAACTCTTCCGATTGGCATGAGGCAGCTCGTATGGCGGCAGAAAAAGAGTACCCCTTAGTGGGGAAAAAACTCTATGATAAATGTTGTCCAACATTGCAAGCAACAATTGATAATTCCATAAATGCGCTTAGAGAATCTCATCAAGAAAAAATTCGACAAAGCCGTCCTTATGCATCTACCGAACATAAACAGAAAAAACATTATTGAGCAAGTGTTTTGCAAACGCCGAAAAAGGAAATAAGATAACATGTACGTAAGATTATTCGATTGTGAATTTAAGTGAGGGGAAAAAGTAGGAAGAATAATGTATAAATGTGTAGATCATTCAAATAAACATTAAAAAAAAAAAAAAAAATCCCAAATTGTCTATTATTTTCTCACTATCCAGTTGCGCAAGAGCGCTACGAGGTAAGTTTTTTCCCTTGCTCCGTAAAAGTTGTACCTTTACACCTCACTGATCCACACTTCTTACGTTCAATGTTTCACTTCATCTGTTTCGCTTATCCAATTATATCGCAATACTGCCATGGAGAACATAACGTATTTTTATTCATAATGAATTCAAATCTAGATGTATTTTTTTTATCCAGCGGCACGGGTGAAAATCTATATATTTTACTTCTATGAGTTCATCATTGTCAAAAGGAAATATTACTTACAAATGTAAAAATATTTTTTGTAAGATCTAGGATTTCTGTATTTCACACTTTTTCGTTAAATGTCACTTGTATTTATTACAGACTAAAAACTCGTTTGAAGCTGTTTGTTTTTTTTACTTTTTTATATTCAAAAGGGTCCGCATGATGTATTAAAGTAATATTTGTATAAACATTTTTTTATGATAAGTATATTGATGCAACTAATATAAAACATTTTTGTGGAGCACCTGTGCCTAAAAATAATTCTTACGATTAATTTAATGTAAAATATTTATCATTATTTCCACTATTTATCAGTTGTATTTACCAAACTTTTTTTTTCGTCCGTGACATGATATAAGAAATTGTTTGCAGGTAAATGATCAACTTAGTAGTTATTTCGTTATCATCAGAAAAACTTCACACACAATAACAGTAATAATTACAATGATCATAATACCCTCAATGAACCGTACAAGAAGTAATTCTTTACGACCAAAAGAAATGATGGGCCGTATATATATACACGTTTAATTAAATGTATATCCGTCTTCATTAAAAACGCTTAACACGCTTAATGTCTCCTCGTTGCATTAAATTTTTAATGAGAAGCAATTAAATTTTATTTTTTCACGTTCGTACTCATTTGATGTACACCATCTACAAAAGCGAACAAAACTATCATTATTGATGAAAAACACCTAGAAAAATGAACGACCCATCGATTGTCAAGGTAAAACGTAAATTCATGATATTGAAATCATTTTTCATCGATTACTCGTACTTGATTTTATCAATGGAAATTATAATTTTTGAATCGACAAAACGTGAAGATCGATCACATACACGACACTGATGACTCAGGGAAAAAAAGAAGAAAAGAAAGATACAAGCGCATCCCATCGTCACATTTGTCCCATTGTATATTATACACTGCACACAATATATATATATATATATATTGTTAATTTACGCCACGTTACGACACAGAGAGAGAGAGAGAGATTNATATATATATGGATTGCGATTCGACGTTGACCAGCTGCTGTTATCTCTCCCCATTCGCATGTGCATTATGTATCCTCGAAAAACAATTCGCACAGCCGGAAGAAATCGCCGATGCGTCCGATTCCGTTTTTAACACGTCCTCCCCACGTATATACACACATCAGCCGAACGCTCGTCTTCCTCGGACCTTTTCTCTTTCTATACACTCGCATTCCGCGCACATCTATATTTCAAATGCAGCTGGTGCACAAACTCGATGCAAGTTATATGTATAGGTGCGCGCGCGTGGTTGATAGTTTTTTGTCCCGACCAGCGGAGGATATATGCGAGCGAAAAAAAGGAAGGGGAGCTGTTATCTGATATTGGCTCGCGGAGAGGGAGCGCAAAAGTCACCTGTCACAAATGTCACGTGCGCTGGCTTGTAAATGCGTCCTGCGCTGATGAAAACGGCCGAGTCATTCTGGAAGCGACGACGATGGGCCGTCTCGCGTTGACTAGGAAAGCGATACACAATGCAGCGCGTTGCACGCGAGTCGGTCCCGACCACAATATGTTGCTGTCTTCTCTCTTGCTCGGTTTTTTCGGTTCGATGATTTTTTTTATCAGATCATTAAGAAGATTCTCGTGGGATTTCACTGTGACTACTCAAACATTTGGGGTTTTGCTCATTTATTTTTTTACCGCTTTTGTTTGCTCGTCAAGAAACTGCAGGTATCCGTACACAAATTAATAATACTATCATTAAATTTTAATCGAGTTGTTTTTCGTGTATTGTATCTATAAATAAAACATATAGTATATTATCACTGAATTATCAGAAAAATGCCATTCTTATCAACTGCACGATCATTTCGATATTTTTAAAATAGTTTCATCGTGAATCAAAAAGGAAAAGAGCTTTGACCTCGAAAAATTTTTCTACAAATGCATGGTTTATTGTTACCTGTACAAAGAAAAAGGACAACATAAAAAGGATCAATTCGTCTTCGAGGTAGAGCTTATAACCCTCTTTAACGTATTTACCTAATTACAAAGTGTGGCTTTAAAGCATAAAAACCTCGAATTGATAGTCAAAAAATGTATTATTGTTGTGCAAAATAATTAGTAATAAGAAATAACCTTTGGATCCCTGCTTCTTTCTAATCGACAATATATTATTTACACACATACGCCCGTGTCCATACTCGACAGTGCAAATACCACACCCTGTCTTTGGATACACGTATAGGGGGAGGAAATGCCCGCAGTTAGGCCCCATCGTCCACGTAAAAGAGGGTATACATGCAGGTACATCGGCACTATAAGTATATTCGTTCGATTAGTGCTAGCAAGCGCGCAAGCGTGGGTGTATACGTATTGTATAGATATATAAGGAGCCATGAGAGAAACAGAGAGAGAAAGAACGAGCGATGTCTAGAAGAGCAGAGCAGCAGCCTCGGCCGTGATAGGACGATTTTCGCAAGTGCTCCCTCCACCCGGCCAATGAACTACCTGCTCGCCCCCTTCCTCTCCTCCCCTTCTTACTCCTCCTTGGCTCGATGTTCGCTTCTCTCTCTTCCTCTTCTGCGATCTATTAGGCACATACTGCACGTATATAGGACATCGCGAGGAGAAAGGGACGATATATTATACACGCATGGGAAAAAAGGGCACGGAGCAATGCCGGTGTGGTATGTTTGGTACAATAGACCTCTCGGATATATATACATAGAAGCTGGATGTTGAGAGACTTTGGGAGAGAGCATAAATGCACGAGGCAACACGCTAAGCGACTTTTTATCTCGATGCATATATACTTACGGTGATAGCAAGTGTCCTTCTGTACTTGCTCCGTTGAGTGAACATCAGTTACTTCCATTGGTAAGCGAGATGTTAATTTTTTTTTTTTTTTTTTTTCAATTCAATAACCGAGGCGATCTTTGTCATTCGGACAGACTCGACGTATCGAGGTATCTCTTCCACTATCAATATAATTTTCCCGCTGTACAATATAATGAAACTATACAGTTCACCCGTACGTGATTATTTATTACATGATTCTTCATTGGGAGCAGTCGAATAAATCTTTCGCCGCTGCGAGTCGTGTTTCATTCGGAGCATACATTCCGTCCTCGAAAAAAGCTCTAATGGGAGTTTAAAGACACCGAAAAGAAAAAGGAATCCGTTAAAAAGCTACAATATCTCCATTTCCCCGTCTGGTCCCTGCAAAGTGCTCCTCGGCGTTTTTTTTTTCCCCTAACAAATCAGAGCCTCCCTCGCCGACTGAATTACGATGTTTATACCGATTCAATTAAAACGCAGGGCTCGGGGACACTTTGGGACGGCAGAAAGAGAGATACGCGCGTTTGTTTCAGCATCAATTCATCGGAAGCTCCGGGGGTGTCATAACAAAACTATAATTAACCACTGCCGGCTGAGCCAACTCTCGAGCCTCCGCTCGAGCGCGCGTGTGGCTGATAGTCTGGCTCAGCGCCGAAATACCTTCGGACGACTATTATAGCTCGTAAATATTTCTCTCTCTCTCTCTCTCCCTCTGCAGTAGGACGGTTCATTTGTTGAGTACGAGAGGATCGATTTTCAGAGCCAAGGGCATTAAATTCTCTTGCAATCGTTTCATTTCGTTGATACGACTGTAGAAAATATTTTGGCGCGGCTGGGCGATTTCGAGCATCCAATTGGTCACGTTTGCATCGTGCCATTCTTCTCTCGATGTGGATCACGCACAATACACAAAGAGTAAAGGTGAAGATTCAGTGATTTGTAGTTGATTTCAAACATTCAAAAACTCTGTAATGATAAGCCATTGATTGAGGGAACGATTGCATTTGTTCAACGGTGCAAACTGAAAAGCCAAAAAAATCCATAGTGAAATTCTTTGAAATGACAATATCCCACGATTTATAAATTTGTGCTATTGGTCAAGTCTGATGAGCAATGATGATATTTGTCAATTAGATCAGAAAAAATCGTGTTTTTTTTTTTTTTAGATGTCTTGTTTCTTCGCCGTACGAGTTATATGATAACAGTACATATTATAATACCCAGTGGAAAATCTTCCAAATACTACCAACATAAAAGTCTGCGTGTATCTTCACGGGTTTTGACTCGTAATGAAGAATTTCGTTCTATGAATGTCAATTATTCTTAAAGGCTTAGTTGCAGTCTTTCAATAACGTATTATTGATCCTCAATGTGGTGATACGCAAAAAATGAGTTGAAAAAATGAGCAAAACATGAGGTTTCATGTACTTGTGAAGGTGATTCACTTATTTTTCGTCCATATTATCCTAGAGATGGATATCTTGGAACAGCCGATGTATCATTCAACGTGTCGTTTAACCGCCTCTTAGTGCCCCTGGAGATTCCCACTTCTCTGCCGAGCGAAAAATTCAACGGGTCAAATCAGCCAAGGCAACTAAGCGTGTCTCTTGACGCCGCCTCTCATCTCCTCCGTATACCGTCGTTTCCCTCCATCACCCACACATGCACACGCCACGATACGTATAGCCATTAAACGCATTGTGCGTCAAAGAGACCGTCCTGTCTTCCTCTCGAACGAATCCGCGGACAAGATAATGTATAACACTCTCGTGGCTGCAGTGGGCGACGCCCCTACGACGTACACGCGGCGCGTGACTCTTGTGAGTGCAATCCGCCACGCGAACAGATGTCCCGTCTTTTTCTCTCAGCGTGTCTATCCCTCGCCTCTGCGAGACTGTCTTTATGGTGGTGCAAAAAAAAAAAAGAGTCCCAGAAACGTCGGGAAAACAAAGGGGCTCCTCCTCCGCCGATTGTTTGTAATTTCAAATTTTTAGGGGAGACAGATGCAGACGACCCGCGCATAATGTGACGCCGAGCGACGCTTCCGGACACAAGTGACCGAAGCCGCGAATTCTCCTGTCTGTTTTACAAAGTTTCATTTGCGTCCCGTCCTGCCATGGGCAATTAATTCAGTGGTGAAAAAAAAAAAAAGTGTCGCGTGCGAGCCTAATTTCACAAACACCTTGCACGCGTGTACGATATGATCGCGCAAGCAAAACATCGGCGTCGATGAATAATGTATTTTGTTGATATCGGCTCGTTTCCCGCGCCTCTCGGAGCCGTCTGATTTTGGACTTGTCGCTATGTACAAAAAAAAAACCCATCGCAGCCTTTTTTTGCACCTCGTGTCGTCGTTTAAGAGCCAAAGGCTTTGCGGTGTGGGATAACTTTCATTTGCATCGATCAAACGTGCACCTTTGCATGGAAATTAAATTAAATGTAACATTAATCGATTCGAGGCAAAAAGTTTTGCCAATTCGTGTCCTCGGCTATGTAGGTTTCTTCGTGGGAATCGCTGTATCAAAAAGAAGCTGCCAACAGTGTTTCAATAGCGTCTGCATGTGGATCTTTCAATTTTTTGAATGATCTCAATAAAAATGCCTTGAGATGTCGAACAATCTTATCGACTATTTTTTTTATACTACCATACGATTGCATTGTCGTAAACAATGTTTAACCAAAACTGAAATCGCTCATTAGCATCGACATGGTCAACAATTCAATTGTTTTATTGGCTTTCTATTGTTTGTAAAATTCATATTATAATTTCTTAATATTTCTACATTCAAGCGATTTTAAAAGAAATCGACAAAGATGAGTACAAGTATACCTATATATTAATGATTATCGCGAAAAATCATACATATAGATCTTCTAAAATCTAGAAATGTTACTTTTTGGTATTATTTGGTATTATTTGCCGTTACTTGGTGAATTTCGAGCACGTGTGCGAAGAAAACATGACGTACTACAGTTAGCGTCGATAGTACCAATTTAAAAAATAAGGCGAGGACAACCTTATCTTTGTCTAACTATTGTCAATTGTTACCAATTTCCACAGCTTTCTCCTCATTTCATTTTTCATCTTACAATAAGCTACAATGATAATCCACTTGTTATAAAAAGTAGGTGACGAAGCTAGAAAGTAATGACCATTTTTTCTCTTTTCACTGCCTACTTTTGTATAAATACTCGACGACAGTGACTATAGTCCATTGCAATACACACCAAGTGCTTGGGATTGAGTTTCAGATAAGCCTTTTGTATCAAACGAAAGGCATTAAACGCGCCGTACGAATTTTCGAATTGAAAACCCCAGCATACCACTCGATAAAAAGTAAGAAACGATATCTCATACAAATGGCGTTCCAGCAGCGAGACTGTTCAAAGTCACGGAATCCGATATCTCGCGAAGGGGTGGAAAAACTGTTTCCTCGCTTTGTGGAAAAAAGTGTCTACAATGGGTATCCGCCGAGATTACAAGCATCCGTCGACAATACTGTGAATGGCTGTAGGGACACCTATTACAAAATGGAAAATCTGCAGAGGAGTTTCACCAAGGGCAATTGTTGTGGAAAAAAGTGATTTTTTTCACATTAAAATACGACTAAAGGAGAAAAGCGCACGTACTTGTGGATATAAGATTCCTTATTTAATTTTCTTTAAAAGTTAAGCCAAAACGTGTACAGAAAAAAATTATTTCAACATGAATTTTTACTTTGTTGATGTGAAAATTTCAATAAAGTAAACAGAAATCTCGATCTTCTAATGTATTCTTATTTTTGCTCTGATTTTCTAAATAAGAATATAATCTACTTCCTTGATTTCAACGTTTTGTTCACGTACATTTCGTACATATTTACTAGAATATTGACATAATAATAGCGTTTCTTCTCTTCACAGTTATCGTGCTAACTATAGAAATATTTATGTCCAAACAATCAAGGAGTTCGATTTTTTTTCTAGTTAAACAAATAAATATGACATCCAACGGGTACTTATGTTATCGAAACATAAAGTATATATAGACCTGTCACTACTTAAATTATATTTCTCTATTTAAAAATGTTTAGCGAGTTGGTTAATAATCTTTTTTTGTATTTTAAATGTTCTCTTTGTCATTATTACAGTTTTTATTTACTCATAATATACTCATCTATGAAGCAAGAAGTTAATTATAAGTATAGCTCTTACTCATACATACATGTATTTGTCATCTTATTTTTAAAATAATTGTCGTATGTACGAATAAGAACTATAAAATACTATCCTTGATTAGAACATTTTTTTTTTTAAATAAAATTATAATAATAAAAACGAAGACATTAAAATTTTAAAAACGTTTATAAGTATAGCTAAGTAGAAAATCCGAGGTTGAAAAATAAATGTATAAAGTATCAGGCTCATTGTCGATCAATTGCAAGTTCATTTTCGTTTGTAAATTTTTTATCAATCATTATTCTCCACTTCTTCCGATTTTCTCGTTCCCCGCCCCCAACTTTTGTATATAATATACATACTTTTCAACAATAGTGATTAGTCCATTTCATCACGTGGAGAGCTTCAAATTAATTTCAGTTGAGTCTTTCATTAAACCAAAGTAAGACGTGTTGTAAAAAGTTTCGAAAAAAAAAAAAAACTTCAGTTAACTTAGTTTCATTTGATCACAAAACTAAAAAAAAATTGCTCATATACATGGCGTTCCAGAAGCGAGATTCTTCAAGCTCCCAGGATTACATATCTCGTGAAGAGGTGGAAAGGCGGATTCCTTGCTTTGTAGAAAAACGTGCTTATGACAACTATCCGCCAAAGTTACAAGCTAGCATAGACAATATCACGAACAGCCTTAGAGATGTCTGTTACAAATTAAGTAATCACCAAAATCGATACTACATGAGTAAGAGTGGTACCGAAAAAAGGTAAAAGAAAAAGTGATGTGGAATGCAGTGAACTTTTGTAAAGTGTTGAAATTAAAAATTTATTCAAAACTTACTTTATTGTAATGATTTACTTAAAAAAAATTAATGTTAATCATGCAGTGATTCAAAAAGTTTTCAATAAAGTAAGAAAGAAACATTAATTGACCATTTGTTTTTTGATTTCTCTGAATTCCTTTATCAAAATTTATACATCCAGTACATCCAAATTAAGGGTTCCATTATTAGCTATACACTCAGTAACACTTTTAGATTTTTTTTGCTGGATAAAGTGTTCTGATCGTCTGTTATTGAATTTATTAATAATAAATTATTCATATGTATACATTAATAACTTTTTATTTTATGACGTGTGAAAAAATTTAAAGTAGTGTGATAAATTATTTGAAGCACCTCTGATAAAGTTTTAAATTAGAATATTTACCAAGTAAGTTTGATGAAAAAAAAAATAACTAAAAATGAATACGATGTAATATTAATTTCATTGTTTGTTTGAAGTACAATTTTCGTCACTATTTCCACATACAGGGACCAAAAATAACGATTAAAAATCGAGATGAAAAAAAAATCAAGCACTGACTTAATTAGTATTTAAAAACTGGAATCTAGCTTCACGTCTTATCATGAAAAGAATTCAATGACGTAAAATAATAGAGTAACTGATATGTTCATTTAGTGTAATCTAACAACATGAAAATATTTTTAAAATCTAAATAAATGTAACACGATTGGGCAATATCTTAAAAAAATTTTTTTTTGTTTAGCAGGAAGGGAGGGGGTTGAACCCCTATAAACACCCCCGAGACCCACCGAAGCTATATAGTTATCTAAACATTTATAAATACAAGGCGTAAAAAAATAGATTGTTCAACAATTAGTGATGTCACAGTCAGGTTATAGTAGACCAGCGTGTAAATTGCTTATTAGTGAATCAAAAAATAAAATATCACGTGCCCGTAAGTCATTTGTGGCAGATTACAGGAAATAAAGAATGAGTAATAATATTTAAGCACAATAAGTTTAGTTTTTCAAGATAGAATAACAGAACAAGTATGAAAAAAAGTGTAAGGACAACAAATAAGTTGTAAAAAAAGACAGAATCACATGTTAGGAAAAATAATTCTTCGCACGGACGGGGTGAAAAAGTCACTGCATAAAAAACCTGGGCGGTGTAAATTGTACTACAAAAGCCTTCTTTCGTATACGAAGATGTATATCAAGCACGTGTAAAAGATAATCCATCCACGCATAATCTCACCAAGAATTCAAAAAAGAGTTTTTAATATCACCAGGTGTTGGCACACACCGGATTCTTCGGATTCACCTTGCTTGTAAGCCTACCGAGTTACACGTTCCTCGAGCACATACAGGAGTTGATAAAATAACACTCGTGTCAAAATCCGACCACCAGAACGACCGATCACACTTTGTGGCTAAAGACAAAAAAAAAAAAAAAAAAAAAAAAGCATCATCTCTCAGTATGTTTTAACAAGACGCTCACATGTATACGTAAACACACGCCTATAAAAAGGCATTCGTCGCGGGGCTTGTATCACAGATAAGCCATAGCTAATAAAGCCGCAAATCCATTCAGGCATTCTGTCAGCCACACGGCAAGATGGACCATGAGCGTATACGAGTGTCCAATAAATCCATAGAAAAGGTCGAAAGGGGCGGTGAGCGGGTCCGAAGCAAAGGAAGCCGCGTTCGGAAGCTCCTTGGATTCGGGGGGCCGCCTATTATCGCCTATCCTAGCGCACCCATATTTATATGCGCAACCTCAAGAAAAGCGCGCTGCCCCGTAGCCAAGAGAGAAGCTATGGGAATTGGGCTCCGCTCCCGCGTCCTCCTCCTCGGGTGTATGTGTTCGGGGCCCTTTTCTCTCCTCCCTCCCCGCGCTCTCGAAATGCCGGGCATTCCGAGTCCCACGCGTCCGGAGTCAAGGAGCGCGCGCCCGACCAGGGCACCGATACGGCGCCCCCCCCTCTCTCTGTATACCTGCGACATCTCCTGCCGCGGGTCCAGAGATACACACATGCATGCATGCACCACTTGGGTCTTCCTCTCGGGCTATATAAGTCTAGTGTGTATGTGTGTCGCTCTTTATCGCGAACGCGCGCTTCGATGTATGTATATATTTATGATGCTCTCCTCCCGTTGCCTTGGCTGCTGCTTCGAAGGGACTTAAAGGACCGTGCGAATGGGACTTCCGGACGCTCGATTATACGTGTATATAATACTTTCTCTTTCTCAAGGGGGGGGGGGGAGAAGGACGTTTCTGGGAGCGAATTTCTTTTCGGCTTGTCGACGCCGCATTTTTCGTGCGTCCTTTATTTCTTTTGGCTTTTTTTTTTCATTTGGAAGAGTTGGGAGAGGTTTGTCTCTTCGGGGGGTTTTTTTCTTCTTTTTTTCTGGTGCGGCGAGTTTCTCGCTTTGTTTCTTTCGATTATTCCCTCCCTCGCGTGGACTGTTCGCGATGTCATTGACAGTGGAATTGAGGAGTTTTTGCGGGAGCCCGGAGTTGGGGGCTGGGACTGTGTAAGGGACTCTTGTAGGAAAATTCGCGACAAATTGTCGTATACTTTTACATTTTAACGAGTCTCCCTTCCCCCGTTCTTTTTCTTTTTCTCTCTTGTTAAACTGACTAAATTTATACCCAATATTAAATGTGATTCAACATGATGAGAATTTCAAATAAGTAAGTTTGGGAGCCTTTGGTGGAAGGTGGTAATGATTGAGACACTTGTACATTAATGTTATTGTATTACGTCCTGATGAGGCCGTTTTGAGTGGTGAAACGTGTTGACTTGTATAAATGAAAAATGGCACTCTATACCTGGCTATCTCCAATTACTTTTAAGCTTCACAAGGATTGAGATAAGAGATTATAGGAGTTAAACTGATGAAAATTATACTTAAAAGATTGACCCAAAGTTTTTTTTTGCCCACATTTTGGAACTGCACCTCTTCGTCAGTCTTCTTATATCTCAGACACCATAATTATTATCACTGTCGTTGAACATGTTGTATCTAGTTCAATATCGCAAACTTATATTGCTCAACATTTTCGTTCACTACATAAAATGTATATGTTCTTCACTGGCTGATTTTTGTATACCTTGTAAAATCTTTTGTATATTTTTTTAAGGGGTCAGACGTGTTATAACCCAATGGCCTCTATAAAATTAAACCCAATCTGTTTTACAAATTGTGCAAAACCTTTTGTAAATTTTGAAAGAAAAATTTCTCCGCATCGCATGTAAGTTACGGAACATCAAACAAAAGCCTCGCAGAAATAGAACCAAAAAAAAGGGCTCCCTTTTCTAGCTCAGCCTTGAGAATTATCAAAATAAATTCTACAAGCGTCATCGACTTTTTTTACCCCCCCCCCCCCAGGCATCGATACCATTCCAAAATACCGATCCAACGGTGTATACAGTCCACACGCATGCGAGAGAGCAGTCCACTCGCGTTTCTTGCGGGATTTTGGCATCGCAAAACCCGCGACCGGAATGCCGGACGCGCGCGTCGAGCTAAGCTGCACCTCACCTCCCCTGTACCCCCCCCCCCCCCCGAAAAGGCACGAATAGACCACTGTTTACGTTGTAAGGCACCCCAAACGTCTACATAGCACTAGCTTTCGTACGAAATGCATACACCAGTAGCAGCACAGACGACAGGTTGTTCACGCACACCAGGAACAAGAGAGAATTTTCCACGCGTCGTCTGTATACTGTGTCATACTGTCAAGCTGGCTCGCGGTTTTTTTTTTTTTTCGTACAGGTAACCACGCTCGCGCTCTGCTGTCGAGAAATTTTGTTTGAACGTCGGGTGAGCAGCGAATAGGCAACATCACCGATGAGAGGGACTGTGAAAGCAAGTTGTCAGTACACGGAACGCGTGTTTTCAGATTCAGAGACGTTTCTTCCCGATCCACGGTCACCCGAACCAACAATGGAACTTTTTATTCATTGGCTGTCCGATCCGCACCCCCAAACAAACCAAGAGCCGCGACGAAAAAAAAAAAAAAAGAAAAACTATTGGGAACCACCGTGGTCGTCGATTGCCACCCAGAGTTCCGTCTTGCCTCGGGTCTCTCGACATAATTCACTCGCTCGCGTAAGCTCGACAACCGCACTCGACGCGCGCCAAGGCTCATCATAAGCCCCTCGTGCCTCTCGGGTTCTCCGGCGCGCGACGTGTGGGGCGGCAAAGCCGAAAGTCCGCGTGTATTATAATCCGCGTGGTATTCATTCGATAGGCCATTAAGTGAACTAATGTAGAGAAAGGGGGGGGGGGGGTTTCGCGCCCCATTTGCCCTCGACGGCGCGTTCCAAGGGGCCTACGCGAAACTTCCCCGCTCGTCTGGAGAATACACCTACGTGCACTCGCGACGTGGTGTGGGAGAAGAAGCTCACTTAAGGGGTGGAGGGAGCTTGCGGCGCTTCCAAATCCGATCCGCTCTCCTCCGCCTGGGTTAATGTACATGCACCTCGAGGGCCTTACAAATGAACTTCTTCGCAAAAGCTGGTTTCCGCTTTCTCCCGAATTCCGAGCCGTGCGACGACTCTTTCTCTCTCTCTCTCTCTCTCTATGCTCGCCGGTATTTAGTTGTCACTGTTCTTTAAGAGCTTGCGTGTCGACACTTGTTTCTCGCTACGCTCGCATCACGGACAAGATACAACGTTTACCTTACACATGTATACGCACTCGGTGGTGATGGTGTAGTCGTAGCGGTAGACGCTCAGATGCCCGTGCTTTGATCTATTTCAATCTTGAAAGGTGGGCGTTTTATTTGTAAAGATTTTCGAGCTTTTTGTGCGCTGCACGGGGTGTGGGTTGTATTGTCGTGTAAGCTCCCGGGACGTTCTCGGGCATTCTTTTTTAATGTATATTATTTTTAAAAGCTCCATATTGCACGAGTGTTATCGTAGACGTGAAAACTCGATGTCTTTGTGTTTATCGCACGAAAAAGTGTGAATGTGTGCTCGTAGCGTCGTATTGACATGATAGCCAGAGTAGGGCTTGGTGGTGCCCAGCGGTTGCCATGGCGACTCCCACCCGCGCGCTCGGGCGTCCGAGCTTGCGATTGTTCCGATTGGCCGGTGTGTGTGGGTGACTGCGACGACCGTATACACTCTGTCCGAGTAGATTTGCGATTCTTTTGGGGGACGCGGAACAGAGGATAATATGGACTCGTGTGTTTGATGGACGCTATCAGGCATTTTTCACTTTGTTCGAGGTTTCGGAGCATAATATGTACAGTTTATAACTTTTATTAGTCATCGTTAAAATATATCAAAACTCAATTTGTACTCTGGAAAATGCAACAAAAGTGACGTACCTATTGTGGGATGTACAAGTTGTGCGGACATGAGAGCCGTATTGTTAACATCATGCGTGTGCAGCTTAGTAAGAGAAAAAAGAGAAACGTAGAACATGGTGGTTACCAAGCACGTAAAATAGAGCTACACTCGTCAAGTCTCTTTGTTTTTGTAATGTTAATCAATCTCTTTATCAAGTTCGCAGTGAACGGCTGTTTTTTTTTTTTTTTTTTTTTTCTTTTTTTGTTCAATAAATACTGCAGATTTATTTACACTTTTTAATGCTAAACTTATGATGTTCACCTTTTTTGCGAGTAATAGTTCATACAATAGTTTTGCCACTTTTTTTCATAATTTTTACAGAGGAAAAAAAAATGTGCCAATCCAAATGAACGTTTGTTTGGAAACGAACAGAAAAATATTTCTTCGAATGAGATAAATAATTACTTTACATTGCAAAGAATACATTTGTTATGATTTAGATTAATATTATTTGATTTGAATAAATCTTTATTTTATTCAAATGAATGTTTTTTCCAGTGTATCGTTAGCAATCGCCTAAATATGGGATCTAGCAACCTTCTCTGCGATATACGTCCAAAAACCAAGTGGTTTTCGAAAAAGAGATCCATATAGTCTCAACGAAGCGAGCATCGGACAAACGGCAGACCATAGGATATGTACAGGATGACCGAAACAAAAGACAGAGAGTATAGGCCCGCGAGGCCATCTTATAACGCGCATTCTATCAACCATCACCACCCGACCAACCCTTCGCCCGCGGTCTTCGATTCGCCCAAGAATTTTTACATCGCCACTCGCACGCGCTCGGTTAATCGCGGCGAATTAGCGACGCCCGCATTTTAAAGATTCTAACGGCTCAACCGGCACCACCGAACTCCCGGCCATCCCGAGGCCACCCTAGAAAATTACAAGATCAGCTCCCGAAAAATGCGGCGTCGTTATTAATCGCCCGGTTGCATCCCGGGGCTCGATGAAAACGATAGCAGTGCACAGAACAGTGCGTATTCACGAAAAAGGGGAGTCGTCGCGAGCCGCGGATTCCCCTCGAGCTTTGGACACTCGTCGTTTGTATCCCGGAGCTTTTATTAACGAGCCGGCGTTCCCTCCCTCGCGAGACTTCCCCCCCCCCCCGATATACGCACTGTCTCGATGATTATTCTCTTGGCTATTACGGAGGAGGCAGAATCCGGCGGCAACGAAGATCAGATGGCTAGATCGCGCGCTTTTTCGGCTGGTATGCGGACTCGTACGGCCTTTTTTTTTTTTTTTTTTCATCGAGCTTTCGCTCGCGTGCTTTTGACGCCTGAGTTGTTCGCGGGCGATGTGTACGGCTCTCTTTGCGCGCGTGCCTCGTGAAATTGACTCTGCGGAATGTCGGGATGCGCGCGCGTGCGTTGGCTCATGACTTTGCGGCGATGAGGTGACGTTTATTGAGTGGCTCCGAGAAGTGCCGTTCCGGGGCTGGTGACGCGTGGGTTTCTGGAATACGGGCTTCGTTACGGTTTCGTAGGTGGTGGTGCGTGCGAGAACCTTTTGGGTGTCTGCGTGGATGGGTGCCTTGATGGGAGCTCGCGTTCCAGCAAATAACGTATATTGGTTGGCCATAGGAGGTTGTTAAACACTGGAGATTACTACTTAATACCTTTTTTGCGCGAACCGTTTGATTCAAATTCACTACTTATAGAGTTCCTTGGAAGCATTTATAACATAAATGTTTGGAATCACGGGAAAATCATGTGAATAACGATACAACTAGATGGATTTCAAGGGAAAAAATCTTATGCACAGTTTTAACATTTACTACAAAACCAAAATTAAATTGTCTTGTAAAATTATAGATCCTTATTTTTTTTATTTTATTTTTTTACCTAAACATGTAGAGCACCATTCATTGAGCCAGACGTAAAAATCAATCATCCAAATTAATCACGGGGGAAAAAAAAGGAAAAAACTCATACTCGTAAAATGAAGCGCAGCAGTGAGAAGGCGGCGAAGATGAATGCGCACCCGTGCAATCGTTCATCTTCCGCAGACCATTACGTCGAGCTACTATACCTCGCGATAAGCGAACCTCAGGAAAGTAGTACATATATTATATATAACAGCAGGGAAGAGGAGCACAAGAAGAGCTCGCAGGATAAAACAAGAAGAGGCTCCTTCGCTCGGCTAATTTTTGAGAACACAAAGCGCGCACCCTCTCATATACATAGAAACATACTCTCATTGTACCATAAGCATATACATACGCACGCATGGGAGCTCTCTCTCTCTCTCTCTCTCTCTAATACTCTTTTATCTGCTGCGTTTACTTTGTTACCTTCACCCAGGTATATATGTATATATTATATGACTACCGATGCCACTTAGCCGGCTACCGTTTTCCGCCTATAGAAAGCTCCTTCGCGTGTACATAATAAATATAGTCCTCTCTCGCGAGATAATGCAAGCCATTAAGGTTTGTATGCAAACTTTTCCGTATCTCTTTTGTTCTATGTATATATATATATATACATACCTATACAATATGGCAAAAGATATACTGCTGCCCCTATTGTACGAACCCGAAGGAGCCTCGTTTTTATACATCTCACGAGCGCAACTATACCTGATGAATACATTTAGGCTCGCGAAAATTCATAGCGCGTGAAAAATTCATCAAACGAGTATAATATATATACACATATAAATACATCATTACGGTGTATGTATATGTGTGCACGCTTAACAGCAGTGTATTACTTCCGGTGGTCGTAAAGGCGGGTTTCCCCTTTCGATACCGCGACGCTTCATAAAGTCGTTGTGCTCATTACTCTCTCTCGGGTCTGGGCCCGTCTGGGAGTGGGAGATAATAAATGATTACACCGAGAAAAAGGAAGGGGTTGAGGGATAGCCGGGCGCTGAAATGAGGAAGTCGGTGGGAGGTGGGAGAGTCAGTGCTTTGATGTCCTCTCGGGCGAGTGACTCCCCGAATTCTTCGATATTCGCGCGATGAAAAGGTCGCCTTGAGCTCACTTTCGCTAAGCACGTCGATGAAAAGCCTCGAAATTTTCTTCTTTTACTTCTTCTTCCGCTGGTTTCGGGCTGCCGCTCTCATCCGAATTGTACTTGTGGGTGCGACGAGATGCTGATGAATGGATTGTTGATGCGACGACGAAATGCTGCCGGAGGGTGAAAGAAGCGCGTGCCGTGGCAGGGGGGGACCAAATTGCGGTGCTGACAATTGCCCTTCTTTCGTCCCAAGTGACAAGAAAAGTATTTTAATATCGTATTTTACGTTCATGTGGAATTTATACATAAATATCGGGAGTTTTTGTGTGGGCGTTCTCGATTATCGATATTTATTTGATTCAAAAAAAATTATTTTTGGGCACGACCGATGAATGGGAGTGCCTTATAATAGTCTAAAAGTAAAATTCTTCCTTCTAAAGACACTTTTTGCTCTGGCAACTTGTGAATCAGTCGTTCCTCACGTGCCAGTTGTCATGTTTTGGATGGTAAATTTAGCCCCTTGTTTAATTTAGGGAATTAAATGTCAAATAAAAAAAAAAAAAGAAGTGAGTGCAAGGTCGGCAAAATTAGACTCAGAATTTATCGTATACGCGGAATTCTGTTGAAAAAAAACGATAAAACTGACGAAATAGATAAAAAAAGGGGATACGATAGGATGATGAGTGTATGATCACTTTATTACTGTAGAATTTAGGCAATATGTTAGAATAGTTGCTAGCGATGAACAAATACTATTAATAATCTCGTCCGCGAGTAATCTTTAATTTATCTTTATGTTAATTAAGCATACAATCACTTGTATATATTATTTATGTTTAATTTTATACATAAGTCATTCATGCAACTTCTATACTATTTATCTATTCCATCGACATTGTTGTTTAATTTTGGCAATTGTAATTTAACACAAGCTCCTGCCATTTTAACAGTAAACCTATTAGAGCTATTGGTATTTCTGGTATCACTTCCCCCATCAGTAAATCTAATTTTTCTCACCCCTAGGCCATATTCGGCAACTTCAAATTTCATCTGCAAATGTAAAATATTAATATTTCAAACATTAACTTATTTTAACTTTAGAAATCTGGTAGACTTACTTTATACCACACGTTTATTCCACGCCTCTCAAGATGTTTTTCTCCTATAGTGCCGTACTTCTCTATAACCTCATCGTTTTCAGTCAACAAGTCAATTTTGCAATAGTAAAAATGAAATACCTCCTCATCGATGCTGTAGTACTCGCTCACCTAAAAAAAGCTAAAGTACAGAAATTAAAAATGGAAGGAGTAGTTAAATTTATGTAGTTGGCTTAAAAAAAAAAATTTCTGAGAATTATATGATAATGTAGTTTAATCAAAGAAAGAAAAAGAAACAAGCATCTTAGATAAAAATCCTGATACAGTATTTTTTAAGGCAATTTATTTCGTTTGGTGAATTAACGAACTATTTGTACAAATTAATCTCTGCACTTATTTATATACTCAAAACATCTTCAAATGAGCAACTTTAAGTAGAAATTTAGTGAGATCGTTGTAGATCGCCGTAGCTATGTTGTACAGACTTCGTTTCTATCCAGTACTTTTTAATATGAGCGATATCTAATGTTTTGAAGTTTTTTTAAATAAATAATTAAAAATGTTATTTTCTTGAAAAGTTATGATATCCCCATAAAGTAAGTTTTAAAATTTTAACAAAACTAAAATGTTAGGTAAGTTTGATGTGTTAAGTTCATATTTTGTAAGGAATTTCTGAACCTTTAATATACACACTGACAATGAATAGTATTTTTCCTAATGAATCTGAAGCCTTGAAAAGTTCTGAAATCAAAATGTAATAACGGTAAAGTTCTTTTTTTTTTGTGCAACATATGTTTTGTATGACATTTGTAGAATAATACTGTTTAGTATTCGTACTTAAACAAAATCAAACAGAATTATACTACGAATGACATGTACAATGTATGCCGCACGAAAAAAAAAGAAAAAACCTTACCGTTTTTATATTTTGATTTTAGAACTTTTCAAGGCTTCCGATTCATTAGTCATAATACTATTCATTGCTAGTGTGTATAAAGATTCAGAAATTCCTTACAAAATATGAACTCACCATATCAAACTTACTTAACGTTTACGTTACGTTAAAAGCTATTTTTAAGGGGTAGCACTTTACATCTTAAATTTAATTACTACGAATAGTTTGTTCCCTAAGTATCGTGAAAAAATTATTTCTTTGGTAAATAGATTTTTTAACCACAAATAATGATTTAACTGTACAAACTGTAGTAATGTCACATTTGAAATCATTCCAATTCATGTGGTTTTACTTGATGTTAAAAAAATTTTCTTTCGTCCATACCTGAATAGTGGGCTGCAACACATCCAACAAATCTGCATGAAATCCTTCTTTGATCAAATCTATAACTTGGTGTTTTGCTCTTCTGGGATCAGTAGCGACAATACAGGTACGCCCACCTTCGAATACCGGGTCATGAGGAAACATTCGTTCCCACTTCCAACTCGTAAATGTTTCTACAGCAAAATAGCACGTACACTTGTAGTTGTCACCAGACCATCCAAACGCCAAGGATCTCCCTCCAGAGTGATTTTTTATTAGATTACGATCAAAGATGCTGGTACTTATTGCATGTACTAGCGATGAGAAAAAGGTCCACGGAGCCGTGCGGTAGCCAAGCAGTGACTGGCCAATCATCATCTCCGCTTTTTTCCTCCACACGTAATTTTTCATCAATCCATTCCAACTCTTGCACACCAAGTGACAGTTGAACAGCGATTGACTGTCAAGTCCGCATAAGAGTTGGATGATCAATTTTTCAGGAATATATTTATCTGCAAATATGTGACCGTTGCTGCTCTCTCCACGGTCTTCCGACACGTAAACTCTTCGCTTTTTATTACCAAGCACTTCAACTTCACTCATTTTCCACATGTATGAAATCGGTTTAATTACTTCAAACTCTAATAAATCTCGAATAAATGTCTCTTAAATACTTGTCTCACCCTCTTCGTGAAGAACACGAAAGAAAACTACACTACAAAAAACTTACGAATAGTCAGTAACAAACACTACGAGATACGCACGAGCACTTGTACGCACACTTGCCCACTATCCTTGCTAGAGTCGAACTGAACACTCCGAAGGATCAAGCAATTATGATACAAATTTTGGAAAAGTATCGTGTACGATAAGTATGGCTCTCTTCCAATTATTCATATAGAAAGTCAGGGGTACTACTCCCTCTGCTAGAAATTACTCTGAGGGCAGTTCTTGAACCAACAACAATTTCTCTATGTGAGTCATTGGTGGAACTTGCTGTGTTGTAAAGTATTGTGCTCCACACATTTCAGTTTCCACTTGGCTAATCATACTTTTTCCTATGCGTAACCCTACGTATGGTACTTACTCGGGGTCTTAGTGATTTCTCACATTTCTCTTAAATTCGCCATAACTATTTGAAACCGAGTTTGAAACCGTGAAATTTAATTATTCACCATTTCAAAAATCGAATTCCAAGGTACTACTTATCTGACTCACAAGAAATTGCGGGAGAAATGACTACACAATTCACTCACAACTACAAATTATTATTCCTTGAAAGTGTTACTTTTCTTAGCTTGGGTATTTAGTTTAACTTTGGATGTTTACCGCTTTTCTAGTAAGAAAAGTAGCGTTGGCCATTGATGCGCATCCGTTTACAACAAAGTTGTGGAGCTCAAAAAAAAATTTTTTTTTGTATTAAATATATTTACGTCTACAATGTTGTCCTACCATGAAAAATAACAAAAATCGTCATGAAATAGCCGAGTTTTTTTTTGTACATGTACTGTGTTTTATTTTATTTGAGATGTACTATCAAAATATTAAAATACTTAGTTGTATATTAAAAACTACTAATAATATAAAACTTGTTTGGATATGATATTGAACTGTAAGAATAGTCTCAAACTAAAAATTCTTTATTTTTAATCGCACGTTTTCTCGAGAAATCCGTGGAACTACACTCAAGACGCCAATGCTTGTTCACAGTTTTCATTCTAGCAGCAAAAAGATTTAAAATGCACAAAGAAATCTTTTGCTTTGTTTAATTTACGGTATCAATAGTTTTGGTCGAACAACTAACAATACTTTAACATTGTTTTTGGTAAATTTATATGGTAAAAAAACTTGATAATTGTAACCATTGAAGGGTATACAAAAAAATCATCAGTTCAATCGAACAATTTAAAAAAATTTCGTTGAATCGGAGGCATAAGTTAGCATGTATTGCGAGAAGTTGGCAGCAAAATGATGGCTGAAAAAAAAGAACATCGAGCACACTCTCATCGGAACCCCATGGACGAAACTCACATCGTACTCCAAATATATATATACACACTCTGCCAGTCTCACCTCCACATTGGAGGGCTTCTTTTCCGCGTCGGTCCCGCGGGATGAGCGCAAAGAGCCGCGAGGAGAGCAAAAGAAGTCGAACGCCACGAGGACAAGAGAAAGAGGGAGAGAAAAATATAAGGACGAGTAGGAGGAACGAGCCGACAAGCCGTTAATTGCCGGCGTAATTGCAGCCTCTTTGTTTCTTCAATTACACCAGACGACGAGAGCGACGGAAAAAGCTCGGCGAGCGGCTAGGAATTTTTATGAAATGATTTTTTTTTTTCCTCCACCCCTCCAGCGGCCCCTCGTTCCCCGTCCGTCTTCTCCTTTGCCGAGAGCCGACGTCCACACGCGCGCAAACGCGCCTATTACCTTCCACACGGTTAATCTCCGACGCGTGAGAGCGCTAATGTGTGTGTGTGTGTGTGCACAAGTAAGTTCCTCCCGGGAAATAATAAATTACAGAAGCGTAGCCATGAGCGACGCGCTCCCTTCGCCCGTAAGCACGTATATATACGCCTACACTTAGTGAGCATGTACAGGTGGAGGAGGGCGAATTGTATGCGCGTATTCTTCCGAATCGGACGTATAATCTGCCTATATTGCACCCATCAAAGCTCGCGTACAAACGCAATAAAACAGAATAAGGGATGCCCCCCACCTTTTACGGCCACTCGAACCGGCTGTTTTACATCGAGCGCTAATCCACGAGCGTGGACGTGCGGATTGCACGTGTTGTAAGTATACGATGATGTTGAGAGGACGTCTCAATTATCGAAGCTTTCCTCCTCCCTGGACGACGTGGGAGTAGTTTAATGTTTGCAAGTTCGTTGGTGTTTGGGCGATGTGCTACGAAACGATTCACCGCTTTGTTTGTGAACTATATTTAATCGGCTCCATCGAGTCATACAATTATCAATGGGAACGCGAAGATTACGAATGTGATAAGTACTCTGGAGCTGTGACGGGCACGTTTTGCACTCTACCAGCTTTCCTGCGTCGATTCTTTTTTCCCGTTTAAAATTTTTCAGTTTAGTAGAGTTGTTGAAGTATATTTTTTGATGGGCCACCGATCCCGTGGTTTTTCAAATGCTTGTGTTGTAGTAATTTAATTCTCTGCTAAATTCTTTGTGCATTATTTGATCCAAAAAAAAGTTTTTTTTAATACTGGATACAGTACATAAATAAACCCAGCAAAAACAATTTAGACAAAAAAAAAAAAAAAAAGATTTAACGTATTGAAATATAATATGATTTCGAATACTTAATGGTAAATTTTAACATGTAAAATGTATTGCATTTATTTGTAGGGAAAAAATTTAGTCAACCAAGCAACTTTGTTAAGAAGAACAAAAATTTTCTTTCAAAGTGTTTAAAAATCCGTGAAATAAGGCGTGCTTACTACACTCGCGATGCAACAGAACGGTAAAATGCGTTTCCGTTCGCATCATCGGTTTATCAACCGCGAAAGGTCGCAGCACAATATATATTCCGCGAAAGAATACGGAGCAAAAAAAGCGCGGCCAACCGGAGATAAACACCCAGCCGGCAGTTTAATTCCCCAGATCTTCCCCACGATCCCGATCGTCATCGCCAAACTCGGCAGCAGCGAGCGCCCCCATCCCGCGATACGCGGCCGATAACCGCTCCCTTGCGCCGATTTTTCCTTTTTTTTTTTTTTTTCATCCCGTGTACACACAACACACCCCGAAGCTCGCGACCGCGATGTTTATCTTTCGCGCGAGAAAACGAGCTCTCCGCGCGCGCGCGCTTCTTGCGCTGCATGTATAATTTTTGCGGCCCGTCCGTGGATGATAAATACCCGCGCGCGCGCGAGCAATAGCGCAAACCTGTTTGTCCCGAAGGGAGCGAATGGGTATTTAGGTGCAGAACGACGGAGGAGGAGACGAGGAACTACCGATCGTTTTTTTTGCCCGGATCTCTCTCGGCGCCTACATTTGTGCACATAGGAGCCGAGGCGCGCAAAAATAGTGGCGATTTTTCTCTCCCCGCGGGGCTCTCCTTCGGGAAAAGAGGACCTTTTTCGAGACGAGAATACGCGATGGGGCTGATTTTTTTTTCTTTACCCCTGATTTGCCTTGGAGGCGGCTATTAGGGGGATTTCTCTTTAGTTCTCGCGTGGGTTGACGGGGACGCATCTTTTACTCTGCTCTTTCGGGATGGAGTAGCGTGTTTACGCTTTCGTAATTGTATTTTTTCCGGTGCCCCGTACAAGGAGGGCACAGGGGGTGCTAAAAGCCATTGAAAGGGTCATTTACACGGAAACTATACACGTGTGTTTGAGAAAGTTTTTAATTTTTCGTCGTATCCGTGATTCGACAAAATCAAAGCTTATTATTATTGTTTATTGAGGCTTTTGTCTATAAACTCCTTGGATTGCGCGCCGGGTTTGGTGTACAAAATAATTATTGATACTTAATTATTGAATTACAGTATCAAATAACTCTTCTTTTTGCAACTACTGAACAGACTTTGGGCATCGACGGAGGGCATGGAATTTGAAAAAGATTAAGACAAGAGGTTGATTTATGCAAGAGTATCCCAACAAAAAAGAAATATTTATCAGAATTTTTGTTTTTCTTTGAGTCCTCTACTGAGTCTTAGTAAATATTGAATGTCACCTATTGTCTCTGACTCACCGAAAGAAAATCCTTAGCAAGTCTTTACGGCGTACAGCCTTTACTACACTTATTATTATATCAGCACTTAGCCTAAACATACACTATTTATTTCACTTATTTTGCACCTTTTTATAATTTATTATTTTTATTTTTATTTTATTACACTGGCACTTTAAAACCAAAGTTCATTTCTTTTTATTGTTCCCGCATNAGCCGTGCAAAACCAACACGGCCCCCGTAAGCTGATCTCACCTCGCGGTGCGTCACTCGCTCCCCGCGCACATCGTATACCTTGTACGCGTTTACGCGTGCATCCACACACACACATACCCAATCGCCTCTCTGCTTCCCTAAACAATAAATCTCTCATTGTAATCACTAAATCTCGCATCGCGAGAAAAAGGTGAAACGAAAAAGGAAAAGAAAAAACCAACAAACAGAAGGGAGAGTATGGTAGCGGCCCTCGCTCACGGTCCAACCCCCCGATACGTGTATACGTACGGCGAGTAGCCAATAAATAATATAATACCCTTTTAATATAATGTAATTTTAATAATTAAATCAATTAAAAAAAAAAAAAAAAGAAATAAATAAACGAATCACAATTATTTGACTAAGTAGATACGCAAAGTCCAAACCCCAGAGTGTACAATAATAAAGCGAAATGAAATCCAGCACGTACTTATTGCGAAACAAGTTTCCCCGTCGTCGAACGCGAGCCTCTGTCACGGGGAAAAAAAGGTGTGCAATAAAACGAAACAAACCAGAAAGGGCAGTGCCGCCTGTATGCGTATATATTATATACACGTTATACATGTAGTGTATACATATAAGTGAAAGAAGTGCGCTAAAAGTGACTGCGATAATCTCATCACGGCCGTGTGCGCGTGTGTAGTGCGCGCGACCGGCGTTTTGAGAAAAACAGCGCGCATTTATCATCGGGCATTCCGCGGACTTTGCCGCAAAAAGAGGAAAATGCAGAATGTTAAACAGCGGCATACATGCCGAAATCTCCGAAAAATCGTAAGATCATTTTTTTTTTTCACGATACATTCCCCGCATAATCCCGTATGGGAAATTATCGTCTCAATTATGGTACAGTCTGTAATTTCACTCTGTGAAGACTTATCGTCAAAGAGCGATGGCACGGAAATCCACCCAACCACTTGAAATAAATTATAATTCAACTATGGAAGGATTGATAGTGTCGTTTGAATAACGAGTTGCGATTCAAGTTTATCTTGAAAGTGCGATAGTTTCGTATAAATTGTTTTATCATCTTTTGGACACTTTGTAAATTAATGAAAAAAAAAGGGTGTACCGGGGACTTCAGTTTTAATTTCCTCCATCTCATGATTTTTCAAAGACTTTGTCATGTCACACGCGGTAAACGCATTCCCCGTGCATTCGGTCTCGAAAAAAGCTTCGTCCTATTTGGTCCTCCTTACATTGAAATGCACCGATATACCATACGACTCCGGGTATACTCTGCTTACGTTTTTATTCCGGCCTATACTCTTTCTCCTTTTTTTCGATTCGTATTTTGTACACGATGACGAAGTGACGAATCGGTAAAAGAATAATGCCACGTATTCCCGAGGTATTTCACAAAGGTGTGAGCTTTGATGTGTGCTCAATGGCCATTATAGCAGAGAATGTTTTATTGACTGGCGATACTTGCTTCCCCGAATCTTCCCCAACAGACCTACGTATAGTCTTAAAATCATTTGACAAAGGAGTGGATCATCGGCTCGTAAGCCAAATATACGTGTACACAATAAAACCAAGTGAGAATACCCACAGGAAAAAAAAAAAAAAAAAAAAAAAAAAAAAAACACTCACGCATACCCGAAGCGATCGGTATCGCCGATTCTCTAATTTATGTCGAATCACCGCGGAGAAAACCAAGTGGAGGAAGAAGAAAAATAACCTGCCACGGCACAATAACGCGCCGCTGCCGACGCAGTCTCGATAACAGATAGATAAACTCAGTACAACACCGCGAGCACGTCTTATATATTATACCTACTTATGTTGTATGTACCCATGTCTGCGCGCTGTGTCGTATTGTTACTACTTATTGAGCAACCATACCAGCATCATCAGTACAGCCGAATGCAGCAGCGAAAAAACTCACGAGTATCGATACCTACACCCAAATCCTCGACATTCTTCCAACCACGCGGCTTGTTGTATCCATGGGGTATTAAAAAACAGGGTGGGGAGGGGGTGGTGGCGTCAGGTGAAAGCCGCCCGTATGAAACGCGCGCGCGGACGGTATTATAACTCCTGTAGCCGTACAGCAGGAATAAAATAGATTTTCGTGAGAGAGAAGGGAACAACTATATCTATATACGTATACATGCGTGTGCATAGGTGAGCGCCCGCGGAGTGTGGAGGAGCCAATGACTCAAGGGGTTGTGACTTTCTCGGGTGAGGTTTTCGATTCGTCACTGTCAGCCGGCACAATGTCACGAGGGGCGCCCCCGAGGAGATGAGACTGGAAGATTACAAGGAATGAGTGATGATCCGCGAAAAGCCACGACATTCCGATTCTGGATCCAATGTGGGTTTTTTTTTTTTTTTTTTTCTCTACCTCTCTCTTTTTTCTTCTCTTTTCTTTTGTCTTAGGCCTCTTGGTGGCGTGTGTATATGCATAGAGAACCTGGTAGCTCATCGTGAAATGGGCGGCAGACACGATCGTTTTTACCATTATACCTCGGTGTAAGTCAATAGACCGATGTAGGTACCACGTAATATGTATACCATCTATAGCGTAGTGCGGTTGGTAGATTGTTGGACTCGAAACTTTCGATTCAATTGGTTACGATATCCAAAATTACCGCTGGTATTGAGAACAAACAATTCTTACTTGTATTGTAAGGACAATTATAAACTGACGCAAATTGCATCGTCAATATCCTGTTGGTGTTGGTAGATAAAGTATATAACTATTTTTTTGTTTTTAATTAAATCTCGACGTTTCGCCACAAAAGCTCGAGTTGGAGTTTTTTCCGATATCGCGGGTTTTTCCTCCTTACGATCATGGATAACCAATGTTTCTTTTCTTCCAATACAGGTGCACGTGATGTGTCAAATCGATCAACACCGATAAAAATCGCCAATCAATACAAAGAAAAATCGGACGATCAATGGCATAGAGTGAGCCCAAGGCTCGACTCGCGTAGTTTTCTTTTTTTTTTGTTTTTTTTTTTTACATCCAAGCGCTCGCAACGCATGCATTGGCGGCTCTAATGGGAGGAAGAAAAATAAGCCGTGCAAAACCAACACGGCCCCCGTAAGCTGATCTCACCTCGCGGTGCGTCACTCGCTCCCCGCGCACATCGTATACCTTGTACGCGTTTACGCGTGCATCCACACACACACATACCCAATCGCCTCTCTGCTTCCCTAAACAATAAATCTCTCATTGTAATCACTAAATCTCGCATCGCGAGAAAAAGGTGAAACGAAAAAGGAAAAGAAAAAACCAACAAACAGAAGGGAGAGTATGGTAGCGGCCCTCGCTCACGGTCCAACCCCCCGATACGTGTATACGTACGGCGAGTGAAAAGAGGAAAAAAAAAAAAAAAAAAAAAGAGTGCCAGCGAGTCTGTCCGGAAAATTAAAGTTGAAATTAATTTGCGTAAGAATGTCTCTCTTCCACCAACCCTCCCTTCCCCCGGTTCTCGAATAAAACCCCCACCAGTCCACGGGCCACGGGGCTATATACAACGAAAGTAGAAATTCCTCGGTCCCCTGCGCACAAGCGAAAGATTGCACGCGCGCGAACGTTGCGTTTATAATGCGTTTATTTTCTATTAACAGGGGAGGGGGTGGTGCTAAAGCACAAGGGGCACATATTAAAGTCGCTCGTCGGGGCACGAGGAAGTGCGGATACACGGGGAGGGTCCTCGTATTATCTCGGCTTTGCCACGTGTCTCTATAACCATACAAAAGACCGAGGAGCTCTTGGCAAGAATAGAGCATTGTCTACACATGAGAAAAATATATATATATGTGTGTGTGTGTGTGTGTAGGTATTAAGCTGCTGAAAGGAAATTCCAAGGGGAATGAGTCGTCAATGCTGTGCATCACTATGGGCGCGTTAGCTTTTCGGAGTACAACGCAAAAGATGATTTCTCTTTTCTTTTCTTTGTAACTTCTCTTACACGTACCTATTTGTGTATACGGTGCGTCTATTCTCTGCACTGTACTTGATGTTACAGAAAAATTAGGGGGGATAAATGCTTTGTGATTGGATTAATTTACGATTCAGGAGGGTAAATGGTGTTTTATTTATTATTTATTGGGAAGAAAGTGATAAATGTCCAATGTTACTTGACAGGTGATCCCCGATGATTAGAAGCAATTTTTTTGATGATTTTGAAACAACAAAGTTTAAGCAAATTGATAAAATAAGCTTATCTTTAATTTCTGTGATTATTGCCTAGGTCATTAATTATTTTTGAGGCGTACACGCGAGTCCTTCTTAATATGCATTGAAAAACAGATGCACTGGAAACACATGCATAAACCCAATTGATTTCACTCACCATTTCCAAATTGATCATTAGTATTAAAAAACAAAGGATTATTTCAATAAACCTTTTTGATTCCTTGAGATAACCCTGCGCATGAAGAAAAAAAAAAAAAAAAAAAAAATCTGATGAATTTTAATTCATCGCCCAAGGAATGTTCGCGGCACACTCGACTCATTCGCAGCTATAAATAAAGCCGCGCGCTCTTCTCCAATTCTCTTTCATCCGTGCGACAACGATGGCTATCGATGACCTGTCGATGAGATAAGACTCCATTCGGCCTCAGCAAATTTTTTCTCATCGCCTCTATACCACTACGCAACCGGAAGACTCGTCACCTTCGACGAGATTTTTCAAAAAAAAAGAAAAAAAGAAAGAAAAAAAAAAGGACGATCGCGGCGTCGATGTCGTTAAAGAAAACTACGTGCTTTTCCTATACACCGGCTCTAATTGGCGCGGCACGAGGTCACGGGGGACGAAGGTCCGGGCGCGCGTCACCGCAGTCGGTAATTAATAGCCATCGATACACGCACTCCCCGTGTCTTTTTTTTTGCGTCAATTCTCATAACTGCGAATATCATATGCGCGTACGGGCAAGCGTAGATAAATATATTTACAGTGGGACACTATAATATACTTACCTGCTGGTCCCTTTTTGCGCTAAGCAACTGTACGCCCAACCGGTTACTGGTGTTGGTAAAACTTGTTGGACGAGCTCACGGGAGCAACAACAAAAACGTTTAATTAAATCGTGGTACATGCCGTTATTGTAATGCGACTCGTCGAATTTCTATGGTTTGACAAATTTTGTCCTCAATTGAAATTGATGATCATCGAGGAAGTAAAAAGAGAAAAAAAAAAAAATTACTCTCTTCGATATGAACGTGTAAATTGATAGCTAGATCATGCGCCCGTGTGGGATTTGTGGTGTATCTGCGTGTCAGAGTTATTATGCTATGCAAATTGGATTCGCACCAATGAATTGAACACGTCGACAATATTGAATTCGATTGAAATGACATAACGACTTAAAACGTAGTCTTGGAATGCTAATGATGCGAGCAATATTCATTTGAGATGCTTTAAGTTAATTAATACATCAACTATGTAGGCAAAAAAATATGTAGTTGAAAATGAAATGCAACTTTTTTATAATGTAAACAAGTTCTAAAGTCACATCTGTTTCTTCATCATCAAACTAAACATTTTCATAGTATAACGCTAACAAATCAATAACAATAGATAGTAAAAGAACTATGAAACCAATTTTTTTTTTTTTTTTTTTAATGACGTCAGTTGCAACGCTCAGTTTATCAAAATCAATTTTTAATTATAATAGCAACAATAGATATGGTTACGGGATATAGTACCAAAATAATTGATCGATAATGTCCATGAAAATTAATGAGACATCAAAGATATCATATTTCAGTACATCAATTAACAACAGGCTGTTCAGAGATAAATATTTATATCAATTTGTGTTAAAATAGTATCTTATGAAAATGAAACGGGTCTTCTAAACGATGCTCCATAAGGTGCCAGAGTTGCAAAGTAAAGCAGAGTACAGATGGAAACAGATTATGTTGGTGTGTTTTGAAACGTTGCTAAAAATAAAACCATTACCATTGCTATCAAAATGCGTTACTGTATATAAATTTGTTTGGATGCCAAGTGAAGAATAAGTTAACAAATAAACATTTTAATACATCCTGAGTTTACTAGCGTTTAAATATGTGCCATAGTTGAATCAGTTTATACTATTAGATACTCACAATAAATATTCTATGCCTATTTCCGTAAATGATTTGACATATAGTCTTGCATAGTTAATAAATGTTTTTTTTTGGAGTTGTCGCACGATCGAAGATGTATGAGTACGTATTCTCAAAAATACGGTAGGATCCATTTAGTGATAAGCATCAGTAGGCAAGGGATTAGCCTTTCGAATGATGATCGATGAGCTAATGTGTCTGGAAATAATTTTTAATCCAAACGTTTGGCAGAAACCACTCGTTACAGAGTCTGCTTTGTCATTCGAACGTAACCACAATAATTTCATCCTTTGATTTTTACCCTCTAAATATTTGGGTACCTACTTATAATTATGATTTTGCCCTCACAATATACTACATTACTCGGTATTACCTTTGAGTTTCTGTTATCGCACCCCTGTTTTTGTACCTCTGTCGGTTCTTAGGAGTTGCATTTATGAATTTACAATTGTATTTTCGTTTCTGTATGTGTCATTGATCCCTGCAACGGAGACAATATGATTTTTCTTAAAGTTTGAAGCTTTCCAACTCGTTTGTCATCCATCTAGGGAATTTTTACTTTGGCCAACTTAATTGTTACCATTCCGGACAGTAATTAGTACTGTATAAACAGTAAAAATCAATATTTTTACAACAAAAATTACTGTTCTAAACACTAAAAATTATTGTTCCAATAGTAAAAAATCTCTAGACGACCGAACAGTGCCAGATTACCATATTCTAGCCCAGTAATTTTTATTATATTTTTCTCTCAGTGTGCCTACTTTATGACCTGTACATCTGTAAGTCCTTCTTTCCATATTTTTGTCTCTATCTTGAGCCTGTGAATAAAATCAAGGAGTAATTTGCTACTGTTTTTCTCCGACGTGATACATAATACATTTCGACGGTATGTCATATAGGAAGAGCGGTCAACCGGTGCCGTCAAGCGTATACGCAAATTACGACCACAATCCTCTCCCATTGTAAATTCGTAGAGGTATACCCGTTGCAGGAATTATCCGTCACGCGTGTCTTCGTGTAAACAAGTGTCGCAAACAAACGGGGTCTCCCCCCCCCCTGCGTGCACCTCCCCTCGCCGACGACAATATTAATACATCACCGCCGTGCCGATCGTCCTTAACGAGAGCCTTGCCGACGACGACGCGTGTAATATACAAGCTCCGGTGCATTACGGTAGCGTCGGTGGCGACGCGCATGTATAAATGTATCTATGCCTTGTCAGCGCCGATTACCGTCCCGGCCTCCACGGGGCACTAAATAACGCGACAGTGACATAGCCGATATGTATATGTACGAACGGCGGTCGTCTCTTTTCCTCCCGTCCTCGTCAGTCCGCGCGAAACCGATCGGGGGCAATGCAATGCCGCCGATTTCATTGAGAACGAGTGGAAGAGGGAGGAGAAAAAAACGACAGAGGCACGTTTGACGGTCGCGAGCTTCGGAGAGAGAAATGTCAGGGGCATATTATATACGCGCATCGCGAGCAGAGCCAATGTCTTCTCTCTCTCTCTCTCTCCCCCCTCGTGACGAGGCGCGTCATTTTCACTTATACCTTCGGCACCTATGATGAACCCGTGGGGGTTGAAAAAAAGTGCCATTGGCGAACGCGAAACGAAAAAAACAAAAGGACGAGAAACGCAACGAGTCCCTGCTTACTCCCTAAAAAAAAAAAAAACAAAAGGAGCACGCGTTGCTTTTCTCGAGAGAAATTAAGAAAGTGGGCTCGCATAAACTATTCACCTGTGCGCTCGCGAACAATCCTGCAATAAAACGACCGAGGCAGCGCAGGTAGCCACGGAGGGCATCGGATGGAAAAAAAAAAAAACGACAACAACAAAACATTCCTCCCAGATATCCCACAGGGTTATGTAAGGGCCCCGGGAGAACAGAAGAGAGCCCGAAGGCTTCGCTGCAATAAATATCACACTGGTGGGGGGTGGGGGAAGAAGCCGAATGAAGTGTTAGCGCGAAAGAATCCGAAATCGGAACACAGTGCAGATATGCACGCGCGATGCAAATGAGGGCCCTGCCGTATATATATACATATATGGGCTTGGGCCCTTGCCCCCCTCTCCCCCTCTAAGTCTTCTCTGACTCCCCCGTTTTTCTTTATCCGTGGCCTGCACCTCCTTTTACCCTCGCAGTGCCACTCGTGGCGTGCGAAACAACGGGGGCCTGTACTCCTATTGTACGGGGGCACCCTTTGTGTGTCTGTGTAGGTACCTATATTACATATATATACCTGCGAAACAGTATCTCTACTTGCGCTAATTGATTTAGAAGCTTTTTTTTGCCGGGGCATGTTGGACCGATTTTTTTTCGTACAAGATGCTTCTGTACGACTCAAATCTGATTGGATACTTTTTCAACCCAACAGATTAGCTACTTCTTCCAGATCCAAAAATATGATTTAGCTGAATTAGCTGTTTCTTTAACCAAACCGTCGATGCAAGTTTTCTTATGCATGGAGACTACAGCTATATATATATATATATATCTCCAATCTCCCGCGTAACCCAAGCCCGCGTACTATTTATCATCTGCGTTACGCACGAATTTACCTAATACACGCACATATCATTGGTACAGTATTCAAATTACGCCGCGTAAATTTACGGCAAATTGATTCTCGGCGATTGCACTTGTACGAAGATCCCAACGCGGTTTTAAATAATCGTCGTTTTTCCCTCACCACGGAAGTCTTGAAACGCAAAATGAGGTATAAGAAAGGGGGCAAACGAAGCCAACTAAACGCAGCGCCATCAATAAGAAAGGGACAACGGATCGCGTCGTAGAATCCGGACCTGGTTGGGCGTATCGGAGGGGACATTTATAGATCGGCCGTACGGTTAAGGGCGTCAAAGGACGGACGCGCCTTCGAGTCCAGAAAATGAGTTTAGCGCGAAGGGAGCGAGGGAAAAAAAAAAAAAAAAACCAACTAGCGAAGGGGGGTGGGTCGAAAACATCGCGTCCATAAATTTCACCGCCACGTGAATTATCGAGCCAGATAGCGCGTATATATATATGCACACAGTCATGAGCTGTTGCCGATCTTTCGTTGGCATTTGTCGACTCTCCTGGTTCTTCCTTTTCAACTTGTCCGGCGCTCAATTTGCCACCTCGTGCATACGTAATTACTCGCGTCTTGTTTTTAAGGATTACATTTTTTTTTCCTCTTCAAATCGTTGATAAGTCCAATTGCTTTTTTTCCCCCCAAAAGCAGCGTTTTCCATGAGAACGCGGCATTAGCCCTTATCTGTCGTTCTTACCCAATCTCATTTCCTTGTGTACAGTTTTTCGAGTCAGCAAGACAAATTGTCTCGCAGTCGCGTGTTTTTTCATTCGCCAAATCGTTGCCCCTCCCCCCCCCTCTGTAATATTAATAGATCCAAGGGAGAAAATTAATGCTCCGCCGATGGATCGATAAAAACAATACATCAGCGAGTCCGGGTTACATTGTAATTACGTTTAAGCGTTGCGTAAATCTTTCCTAAGCGGGCATTATTCAATATGCACTAGCCCACATTAAATGCATACACGATAAACTTGACTGTATCCATTGGTGCGTGTATTACGTAATTTTTTATGCGATAGATTTTCTTTTCGTTTCGGGTGTAGGTAGCACTTTGTTTATGAAACGCCGATAAAACGATTACTTTACCGACGATTCAAGTATAGTTGAACTAAAATTCAACCTTCAACAGTGGAGGTAGGCTAAAAAAAAGTCAGTCCTCAACTCCCCCGCATCTATCTCGGTCATCTTCCCAACGCACCCTCCACGCCTCCGTATATACATATATACGTGTTTTATCCTCGACTCTTCGAGAGTTCCCGTCGCTCTTATCGACTCTTATCCCTCCACGCGCGCTCAAACAGCTAATGATCGCTAACGGTATACATACGCATACGGGCAGTGCGCCGAATCGGTTGGCGCAGGGCCAGCTCCCAAGTTCTCGCGAGAGAGCTGAAAAAAAAAAAAAAAAGAAAAGTAAAGTGGAAAGAGTTGGGTGTACGGGGAGTCGGGAGCCTCCTCTCATCTTCTGGGAAGATAGCAGAGTCGCGCCCCGATGAATAGCCGTGTCCGGCAAACAAATTGCGAGATACCTACGACCGGCAGCTTGGTAGCTTGTTACCGATCTCTCTCTCTCTCTCTCTTTTCTCCGTCCCTGCATCGCTGCACCCCCGTGTCTCTTTTCTCTTCCTCTTCTTCTTCTCTCCCTTCTATTACCTACACGCTTCTCGGCTACTTTGGACGCTGGCCTTTCTTTTCAACACTACACCGGCACTTCTTGATAAGTCTCTTCGACTTGCGCACCTCTTTTTATTCTTCCATACCGAGTGAATAAAAATAGGCCGATTTTTTTTTTTCAAATGAAGATTGTTGACCTTTCTTTTTCGAGCAGTGCTACAAGTGATTGTGTCACGTTAGAAGAAAACAATTTTTATTTCTGTTACCTATGAGTATCGTTGTAAAATTACCTACCGATCGTGATGGTGAAAACGATTTTTTCTTTAAGCTAAGATATTTGAGATTCTAATTATATCGACTGAATCACACACAGACCAACACCAAATCCAACAAATCATTCAGCTACTCCAAAAACGTATCGAAACCTGCAGCCACCTGCTAAAAATCTGCCTGCAGAAATCGGCACTTACCGATCTCCGTAAGCAAACAGCGATCATGACCGATCTGCGATTAAACCATCACACGATTTTCTCCCACAAACAAATCCATCTGCAAAACTCTTCCTTTCTCTCCCTCACACATCCAAATCGAGACGCACAAGAGAAGCGTCCAACTTCTCCGTCAAATCGCGAAAATTCCGAAGCCGCCGAAAGGCATCTCGCCCCTGTTTTTCGTCCGCGCGCTCTTTTTACTTACCCATTTCGTCTCTTATGGATACATGTATACGGCATTGCGCCCCGTGCGAACTTGCTCCCGAAATCTCCCAAAAAGCTATACACAGGAACTCATTTGGACGCTCTGCTCTCGCGGAATGTACACCTATACTTAGGCCCTTTTGCGAAACGCATGTAAGGATGATTTGTAAATACTTTACGCTCCATCTTACGACCAATACATTTGCATTTTGGAACGATATACGTACATCTTTTTACCATCACATGGAAAAAAACGTCAAATGTAACGTGATCGTTGTGGTGTAGGTATACCGAAGACAATCAATAAAAAAAAAAAAAAAACAAAAAAAAAAAAAGTAAATTGACAATCTGCAAATACGACGCCTATAGAAAAATGAATTACCCCAAGGACCCACACATATATATATACGGACAGTGACAGAGAGAGAGAGAGAGAGAGAGAGATGCAATATACCGCGTGCCAGGGTCTTTCTCACGTGTGCTTGCGATCCTCCGGCGTGAGGGGAAGAAGAAGAAGAAGCCAGAGCCGAAGCAGGAGAGAGAGTCAAAGAGGGTGTAGTGGTGTATGAACATCGCAAGGAGGCAGAGAGAGAGAGAAGAGAAAGAAGAACAATCTCTCGTACCTTGGAATGCTTTGAAGGGCCGCGGGGAGACTCCGCAGCATCTCTCGCTCCCTGTGTGTATGTACCCTCTCTGTGTTGGCTAGAGGAGCCGTGAGATGTTCGGGACCCGGGAACATTTGAAAAAAAAAAAAAAAAAAAAAAAAAAAAAAGCGAGCGCGAACTCTCTCTTTCTCTCTTCTTATAGGAACGAGAGATGAGAACAGGGAGGAGAAAAAGAGACGAAGCTATACAGGAATGAGACGCAACGAGAGAGAGAGAACAGATGGAAATATTCAGGAGGAAAAAGAGCGGGGCCCACTCTCTTTCTCTCTCGTCCCGATTAATTACCACATTGTCGTCGTCCGCGGCGAGCGACACTAGATGTGTGTGCCGTATACCAATGGGGTGCAACTCACCCCACCATCACCACCACCACCAACAGCAAAGCCTCGATTTTAATCTACTCCGACGACGGATTTTAATCCTCGCGTAAGACAAACCTCCCTTTTTGCATTACGTACCTATATACGGTATATACCTTCCCGTGTACGCTGCACTTCTTGTGTCCCCTTTACAGATACTCTTATCCATCTTCTTTCGCCGCGAGCGCGCCGCGTAATTGATTTCCTCGATAACGATAAGAACGCGCGAGTGCCGCTCACCGCTTTTACCATGCACGTGTGTGTATATTTATATGTATGTATAAATGTGTACACACACACACACACACACACACACACACACATACATGCATACATACATGCATGCATATATATATATATATATACACGTATAGAATCAGCTTTTATAACTAATTGGTTGCAAACTCTAAGTCTTTGAAAAATAAACACTTTTACATAATAGATGTAATTGTCGTTGGAACATTATTAGTAAGAATCACACATTATTAATTATACATTTATTGTATTTTTCATGTGAATTTTCGTAATTCCATTGCAGCTGCATCGATTTGAGGTTTTGCTTTTTTCTGGTTATTATCGCGTTGACATCGGATTATGTATGTTTGATATGAAGATAAAAGTAAGGTATCAATCACGTAAAAATCGAATAAACATCATGTGAATATCATACAAATGGTGATTATCTAATTATCTTCGGCTGACAAATATACGACGAAGCATACACTGCATTTTTATCACAATTATTCAACTATTATAAGTTGAAGAAAATAAAATCTTACTATAGAAGAGTTTTCTTTGCAACTCTTACAATATATAATAAATTGTACGGTTTAATTTTGATGTACAACTTACGGGAAAAGAATAGGAAATTGGTAACTGTTACTTATCTAAACTAAAGAAGATCGTTCGCTTTGTTTACATTTATTTTGAGGTTATGTCAGCCATTGTTAACATTTAGTGAGACTGTAGTAGTCTGCAATATTGCATCCACCATCTTAAATTTTCAAACTGTAACCACGGATTCGTAATCAGAGACCCTAATAACCCCCGAGTATGAATGTTTGTTGAGATTCGGGTACTTGATAATATGTTGGTTCACCATGTTAGATCCACCATCTTGAATTCGCAAATCGTGATCCCAGATTCATAATCAGCGACCTCGAATACCTCTGAGTAGAGATTTTGGTATAGATTTGGGCACTTGATCAAATTTCGGTCCAGCATATTTGATCCACCATCTTGAATTCACAAATTATGATCCCAGGTTCGTCATCAGTGACCTCCAATAAATCTGAGTAGGGATTTTGGGCTAGATTTAAGCACTTGATCAGATTTTGGTCCATCATATTGGATCCGCCATCTTGAATTCAATTATTATGATAATGCATTTGTCATAAAATATAAAATCATTTTTGCTCAATACTCCATAAACTGGGACTTATCTATTAAAATAGTTGTGTTTTTTAGCAGGTTTTGCTCATTTATAACATTGAGGTTAGGTCAATCAAATGTAAAGTTGGAAATTAAAAATTGGCCTGAACAGATCTCTCGTAAAATATCTGACCTTAAAAATACAAAAAAATATCATCCGAACAGGTAAAAAATTGTGGTCTCTAGAGAATTTTAAACAAACAAGTCAGTTTGGGACCACTGTGCGGCCATGGATTATTGATCCACGTTGGCCCAATATTCTTTTATTGACAAGTTTCGGAAGGACCTTATTTCAGTTTTTTGATAGTTTTTAAAAAAGTTTAACATTGATCTTGCTGAAATTTTGTATGAATATTGAGTCTTATAAAATATATGTTGTATCAAAGTTTCTAGTCTTTATATTCAATATAATGGAAGTTATTGACTTTAAAAAAATAGCTCAAAAAAAGTGTTTTTTGTAATTTACGAAAAAACTGTTGGACCAATTGGAGCACGAAAAAAATCCATTTAATTCGTACTTTAATTGCAAAAAAGTGACTGATGTTTTTGTCACTTTTTTTCATCCATCTTGCATATTGGGATCGGCGTTCAAATTTAATATGTTATTCGTGTCATTATTATCCAACAAAAAAAGTCTTAAAGTTAAAGTTTGCAATATTATGTAATGGATTTCATGTACTCTGCATCCTTAAGTGTAAAGACGGATAAATGATTTTTCTTTCTAAAACTTAGGTGATGGGGTTATATGGTTTGAAGAAATAAGGTTCTGAAGCTGTAGAAATATAGGATCAGAATGTATTATGTAAGAAATATATCAGAACGAAAAATCAGCATCCTACAGTTAATTGACATACAAATGCATTTTCTTTCAGATATGTAGGTTGTCGTGCTATATGGTTGTAAGTGATGGGGCTCTGGGGCTACAGGGTTATAGGGTTATCATTTATGGGGTTTTACGGTTATGTGGTTCAAGAGTTGTCTAATTGTAAAAGGGGTTTCATTACAATGATTCAGTGATCAAGAAGTATAAAGGATAATACTTATACGTTCTTTGAATCTAAAGAAAACTCTGAAATCTACTTAATTTTCATAACTTTTAGGTAATAGAATTTCTTAATTAAAAAAGCGTTAATAAACTTATTTATGTATAAACTAACAGATTTATCATACTTTTAGTAGCCTTTTTAGGTTAAAATTCCCAAAATATTTGACAAAAGACTGTAGGTAATGTAGCACCTTTTTAAAAGACACATTAAGGTGATGTTTATAATAATAAAAAAAATT
>NW_019379710.1:816598-847877 GCF_000648655.2 Copidosoma floridanum
ACCATGGCTTTCAGGTATTTTTTAGGACCTTTTTTCGAATGGGAACAAGAACAATAACAGCAAAATAAACATTCGTGTCCGAAAAAATTTTTCATCTATACCAGAATATCAGCGATGAAGTACAAAATTTGTGAGCAAAAATAATTTTTCCCAGTTTTTCGAAGAGAATCTGTACGGGTACCTTTTCGCTTGTAACTGGCGATACGATAATTTATCTTTTATTTTTAATTGTTAATTAAACAATGTATAAAACAAAGGAATGAATAAAATAATTGTCACTGGGAAAAGAGAGAAACAACACGCTCTCCGTCTTTATGGTCGCTTAAATACAGTGACATTAAAGGAGTGTAACACAAACGAGGAAATTTTCAGAAATCAGATAATACAAATAACGAGCTTTTTTTCACCTTAATTTTGCGCTCAAAAGTCTGCCGTCATGTATTATTGTACATCCTAAGATCTTGTCAACTGTATCAGTAGAAAAAGAAAAAAAAAAGAAAAAGAAAAGTGTGGTCACGAAATCCCCGCCGCGTGTATCGTTAAAACTGAGAAAGAAAGAGAGGGAAAAGAGGGACAGGCAAAACGAGAGAAAGGAGTGTGAAAAAACGAGGGATACAGGAAAACTAAAGCAGAGCAAGAAAACGCGACGAAAAATGCGGCACACCAGTTTCACTGCCACTATAAAACACGAAGGGGTAAGCACCGCCAAACAATGGCAAGCGATGGCTGCAATGGTAAATCATCTCTGTCTCCCGTTCGGCTGCGCTGCACCGCGGCGTTTTCTCGTCCCACTTTCCTCGGGTGCCCATTTAAATCCGCAATTACATGTATATATATACACACTCCCGCTCCCGCTGCTGCTTATCCTTTCACGCCTCGCTCCCGTGCTCTAAGAGACGACTTTTATCTCAATTTGGTTAATTTTTTTTTTCCTTCTTCTTCTTCTTCTTAGGCTATCAACTGCTGCGCTCGTGATAAACCGAATTTACCATTATTTCTGTGCCATTTTTTTGGACTATAATTTCCATTGAACTACTTCGCAATACATCAGACGGGGAATACTAAAAATACTGTGTCATAAGGAAAATTATTCTACATTGTAGTATAATCATTTCTTCGGAATTTCATCGAATGGGTGTTGTCCTGAAGATTGAAAATTTTATTCAGCTATAATGTAATATTACATGCAGAAAATGGAATTTTTTATGTTTATATTAAAAACTTAAAACATACATATTGACGCTTTTATTCAAGTCATTCTAATAACGGCGTGTTTTAAGTACATAAAAAAAGATCGAACGTAACAAGTAGGTGGCGTTATTAATTATGTATTAAAACTCAGAAAATTTTATCGAAGAAAAAGAATTTAACAGCTCCAAGACTGCATGACTCTAAAAAAATTGAAATCGTTTTTTTGTACTTGAATATATTTTCGGTGCATATATAGCCAAAAAACAATGTAGATATAAAAAAAAAAAAAATAAAAAAAATAAAAAAAACAATGAATCAAACAGTAAATCCTGTCTTGCCTGACCCAACAGAGCCGTGCACGAGTACCATCACCACCACAACATGGCAGCAGCGGCCGCGGGCTACAACAGTCTCCTGTTGAACCGTAGCCTCGGCCACCCGAGCTCGCACCCCGGGGTACCTCATCAGGCGCACACGGCCGTCACGTACAAGGACTGGACAACGGCCGCGCCCTCCCAGTCCCTCGTCGACGCCGCGTCCTCGGCGCCGCCCTACCCCCACGGACCTTACGCCCCTCTGTCCGGTGACTACTGGTCGTGAACTTCACGCGGTGAATCCTGCTGATGAGCCGATGGTGATGGTAGTGGCACGGTGGCCACAGAGCTTTTGTAAGACGACCAAGTACCGTTCGTTATTATACATGTAATATATACATATATATTATCTAGAGGTCATGTGCGTCGTCTTACGTTATATATATATTTACCTTCTTCGCCACTCACCCGCTCCCATTTCCTCAATATTTCTATTTCATCCTTGTCGAAACTCAATTTTATTCATCGATATAATTAATTGTGCTCCTGCGAATACACGTACATCGTATACAAATATATATAAATGCTCCCCAAAATATTGCTGCTTGCGCCTGATCGTGGATGTATGCTGTGGAGTACTGCGAGCTCTTTCGATTGACCTTATATACGTTCTTTTAGTTTGGAAACATTCTTCTTTTTTTATTTTATTTTATTTTTTTTTTTTTTTTTTTTTCATCTTTGTCTTTGTGCACGAGTAAACTCAAAACTTGATGTTAGGTGTGGAACAAATGTACATTAATGCAAAATGTTTTTCTGAATAAGTGATGTGAATTTCGTTTGATTTTCATAAAAGATCGAGTACGATTTTATGAATAAATAAAATTGGTACAAAAGGTGTTGAAAGCTTTTACGAATTTTATTGTCATGGATAAAAATTTTTTGGTGAGTGCAAATTGTTTTTCTGTACACGGTGAAGTGAAAAAAAAAAATGGAGGAGCCCGCAAACATTATTTGTTTTGTTTCAAACTCTTTTTTAGTGCATGGTTCACAATTATTCATACCCAAGAATATAATACTCCATAAAGAATAGAATTTTCATGTCCATACTGTATGTAGCTGAATATTTTTTAACTAAACTGAAAATTAACTCATTAAACATATATTTCACAATTTTTCCGAATTTATTACGATATTACTTGGAATTTTCACCAATTTTATTTTCATTCGGTTTTTTTTTTTTTTTTTTTTTTTTCAAATCAAAATATTTCAAGACCTTTTAAGGCGCATAAATTAATACCCAATAACGCAATAATTTTCCTACCCAAGTACAAAAAGCATGAAAAAAAATGTTGTCCAAATATGAACGGATTTTATTAAAAAATGGTTTTACAGAGAACGTCCTCGAACTACATAGATAATTATTATTGAATAATGAGAATTACATCAATTGCATGTAAGACGGTTAGTTTATTGTGTTTTTTTAGACACAAAGTTAGTCAATCGATGCATCTACAGTGTAAGTTGTTCGATGCAAATACATCTTACCATAATTACATTTACTAATTAATTATTTGTAAAATATTTTAGCTTGGAATTTCAATATCAGTTTGAATGCGGGAGTTGTAGAATATTTATGCCTCTTTCTTTTTTTGTTCCTTTTTTTTTTTTAAGTATGAATTCCCGAATCAATTACAGAATTACTCTGACTTTATTTAAGTTCGAATAAATTTAAATATCGATTTGTAACAAAATATTTGAGAATGCATGAATATTACTCAATGTGTATATAAATAAAGATGCTGGTTTTCTTATTATTTCTGGTGCGTTAACTTTTTTTTAGAATTTAAATTTGGAAAGAAAAGTTTTATAAATGGCGCTTCTTTATATAATATCTTGTGTATACATCAACTTATCCGATAAACAGCCATTTTTCAGATGAAAACAAAAAATCACTGTTAACAAAATCTCTAATAATAATAAAAAAAAAAAAAAAAATTACACTCTACGTTTGTGACTTTAGAATAGACTGTGAGTAAATTTTCATCAATAATTCATCAGTGTGTACATCTGAAGGTGTATAAAAGCGACAATAGGGGCTATTAGCGTTGTCTGGCGTAAAAATTATGTCCATCCCATCACAGCGATGCACGAAACGTTAAGATGGGTATACAATTTTTTCGAGAAGGTTACTAAGTTGCGTCTGCGTCGGACCTTGCAATTCGTGTTGTGTTATTAATAATAATATTAATAATATTTATAGTGATAATAATAAAAATATGTAGAAAATGAAACGCATGTATTACTTGACAGGCAACCAATCATTAGATTAAAACGACATACATACGTATCAATCACACCTTTCAAACGATATGATTAAGCAAAAGATTAATGTAATAGAAGCAGAAAAAATTGTATTACATATATATGATGCGCCTGTAATGTTTTTACTTTCTTGGGCCGATAACGCACGAGCACGTGTAATACGCAACCCCGTAAAGTGTAGCTAGTATTTAAAAATATTGTAACAGCGATTTTTTATTTTATGTTTGTACAGTCACTAGGTCGTATTACATATTATGAGATGAAAAAAAATGCGTATAATCTTTACTTGAATACATAATCTGCGCTCACTGTACTTAAGAAAATTTTACTTCACGATGCATAATGTGACATTTTCATAAGCCGCTGAAAGCTAGCGCTCACTGTATAAAAGTATGCTTGCCTTTGAAAAACTCCCTCATGTATAGGTATACTTTTTATATGGTAAACGCTAAGTAGCTTCTATTGTTTCGTTGAAATGGATCTTAAAATCACTGGAAGGGCATGCTGACGTGTAAATATCACTTGTAATAAATGTGTTTTCGTTAATCTGACCATTAAATAACTTTAAACGTCCTTGTACTACTTCATTAATTTAATTGACTGAGCCTTCTGGCTCTGGTTACTCATTTCCTTAAATTTTTAATATTTAATTTCCCCTCATGCTGTATGCCAAATGAAAAATGTATTTTATTTATTGTAGTAAGACGAGAATTCAAAAAAAGCCTCCTACCTGCCTGCTATTTTACTCTCAATATTTATCCATTTGTTTATGATAATCGGGTAAGTTTTATCTTTTAGATTAAGTCATCACCTTCTTAAATATATTGAGGTAATGTTATGATACTTCATTTCAATGTTGTAAAATATCATGAAAATGATTTAAATACTCGGTTTATTTTTTAACTTTTTAATTAGATTTTTAACTCATTTCCTAATTTTTTTTCTATATTTGAATGATCAAATGGATCGAGACTAATACGAAACTCAGAATCATTAGGCACAAGTATATCTATGTACCATCCGACCCACGTAGATTATCTATTAAAACATTATTAATTTATTAATCGTCGTGAACAAGTTTTTATACCTTCATCATAAGTTATGAATCCGATAAAGGTACACCTAATTTTTTCTCATAAATTTGCGAGAAAAATAATGAAAGGTCAACTCCAATAAATTGGCATTTTAAAAAAGGTACAATTTTATTTTCGATTTTATTTACATCCGAAGCTAAGGGAGTTGCAATTGGCTATCCTATTGTAAAATAAAAATGTAAAAAAATAATGAAACGATGTTCACAACTATTTACATTGTATATAAAGTTCTTGATGTTTAATTCACATCTTACATGTAATTACATCCAACACGTATTTTCATATGTTGTTTTGCTTCATCTTTTCCAAAAGTTGCTTCAGCGACATGTTCTTAAGATAATTGTTGGCGACTTCATAAATTTGTTGATTGACTAGAGCAGTTACGTCCCCTTGGAAATCCCTCAGCATAGAGACAGCGTTTTCAGAAATAACAGCACTAATGAGAGTGGACAGCTCGTCATCTCCGAATAACCCGGTGATACTGACCTGGTTATCAAACGCGAGAAAAACGTTTAATCATATAGGATAAAAATCGGTCAACTGAATTCCAAGATTCTTGTGATACGATTACACAAACACATACATATACAAATATACCTACACATACATACACAATCTTAAGAAAATATTGTAAGAATTTAAGAAAAAACATACGGGTAGGAGAAGAAAAACCACGCTTTACAAAATTTCGTATCAATTTAAGATAGAAGCGATTGTTTTTTTAGGATATTTATGAAAATAAAATACTCCTAAGGCCTCAAGATTTAATTTAATATAATCGACGCACAATGAAATTACCTCGAGATTTTCAAGATCGATATTAGTGTTGTTAAGAGCCAATACTGATAGCCTATCGGCTTTCATATCCATCTTAATGTTAGCTTCTGTCGCAAAATGGAATTGGCTCACTTTCAATCTGTAAATCGTTAATTTATCAAGGCTATCTAAAGAGGCTAAATGGTTGTAATGCATACATATAAAAACCCTTTACTTGAGATTTCCAGCGCCGTAAATGGGAAACTTGCACAGCACGGAACCATCAAACAAATTGTACTCGGTGTTGAAATTGATAGCGGTCCACAAGAAATCGACAATGACTTTTTTGCCGATGAATTTGAAATCGGCATTTTGCACAAAGTAATCGGATAAACCTGTCACAAACAAGTCCACGACTTGTCCTTTCATGCTGAAAAAAAAGTACAGTTTACAATAATAAATATGAGAATATGGTGTGATTATTCGATAAAAAGCTTACGTGATCACAGCATTTTGGACATTGAATTCTAGGCGCTTCATATCCAATGGGTCGATGACTGGAATGCCAACAGTTTCGTTGCCATTTCTGAGGAGTTCCTTCAAATTTTCCAGCATTTGCTTGAATTTGTCACCGATGGATCTAGGCTCAACGACTGATTAAAAAAAATCGCATTTTATTTACACAAATTGTGGTAAAGCATAGGTTTTTGGTAAAGTGGCTATCAAATTTATTTCAATTTCGAACGAGATTCGGAATCTCTTGATCGTAGATTCTTTTCATGCAACATTTGATTGGAAAAAACTAATCAGCTATGAGAAGTAACTTATCTATTTATCTATTTAATCTATACACAAAAATTCAGACAGCCGAATGTTAATACGTAATAGATCTAGCAGATATAAAAAAATGCCCCCGAAGTATCATCAAAACAAGTAACGTTACATCATTTTTTTTAATCAAAGAAATAAGTACCTCAGATATCTAATACTAGAGTTGTTTGGATCTAGCTTATAAGCTGCGGAATCGAATTTTAAATCCTTTTTCATGATAAACTTTAAAATTGCATCTTATTTATCTTTGCTTGTTTATTTATAATACAAAAATGTGTATTTAACAGTAGCTATAGAAAATCTACATATAAATATTTGCTTGTATCTATGGCTATAATTTTAAAAAAGTTCTACTTATTACTTATTTCACCTCAGATTGTACAAAATTATTGGGTATTTTTGTTTATCAATCGTAAAATTTTTATTGAAATTTTATTGTGAATATGCGAGATGAGCGCAAAATAGAAACGCTTAAAAGTACAATACCCCATAAGCTTTTTGCACGTCAAATCCGACTAAAAACTAATATTAAATAATTTCTCGTATTTCCGAATTTCGATAGCATCATCTTGTAGGTTTTATTTAAATTTACATCCAATATTTCCATTGTTAATTTTACAACCTGTTGTGTTTCCTTAAAACAACGTGTCATTTTTCTTACAAAAATTTTTACAAGCGTTTATGGACGTTCTCGGATGTACAGCTAATTTTTGAAATAACTCATGAACTCATATGTCAAAGGTAGGTTTAAAAAATTTAATATTCAAGAAAAATTTTGATTTCGAAATTTTTCTCGTGAATGAAATAGAGACCTCGTACGTGAGTATTTGGAGTTAAAAAATGATTAATCTTCAAGTATACACATCGTTTAATTTCCATCAAAATCCTGTTAATTTTCGTTTCACGAGTAAACACCCGTAACTCAACTATGTAAGTAAAGTACACTGCCACAGACTACATGTGCAAGTAACAAAAAAGCTCTCTTGCTATTTTAAAGTCTTGCATGCTTGCGCGCATATATATATATATATTATATTCGTATGCACGTGAAGTGCCAACTCGTCTCTTTCTTTTTCCTTTTTTCGTTCGCCAACTTTATTTTTTACATTCTTTCGCGCCAATGTGGCCCCTTCGGTGCCAAAAGAATGTCACCACCCATTTGTTTCATCTTTTTTTCTTCCAACGAAACAAAAATACGACCAATGTAGCCGAAATAGTTTGCGGATGCTCGAGCTTACGTATGTATGTATGTATGTATGTATGTTTGAAATGAGAAAATAAATGAAACGAATACCGCGTTACAGTGCAGTTTATCGGAAAATCTTAAATTATACATAATTTCGTGGAGTACGATAATGTTAATAGGTGTACTCACTGGATTTACTGAAGGAGTGCGCGTGGCTGAGCTGGCAGATCGCCGCTACGACTAGGAAGGCCGTGATAGCCCTCATTGCTCTGAAATAAGAAAATTAAAAAAAAAAGACAAAAAATTCAATAGAAAATTGGAGTTATTTCAAGTTGCGCGTAATAACCATTGGTATAAAGATCGTAGCGTTCTAGAGTACCTACTTTCCTTGAAAATTCGTTCAACGTTTTAGAATCACGATTTCTTCGACTAGATGCAATGTTAAAAAAAATTATTCTCGATTCTCACCAGCACACCGTATGTCCATACAAAAACTGTTCACGCTTTGATTGATAGTATTTTTATGAGCAAAAAAAAAAAAATTCTTAGCAACTTACCTCCGTACGCTCGAAACTTTTTAAATAAAATGGTAAAGTTTAACGACTCGCACTGAGTCGTAATTACCGATGAACTCTTAAGTAGAGCCCAGATATAAGATCGTGCTGATGTTTATCTAATCTGCGGGTGAAGCTCGTTGGGAAACGTGGTTTAAAATTGATTAAAATAAAAAATCGCATCTCCTTTTAAGCAATTGATCATGTACGTATGCGAAATTACCCTACGTTTGTATATATAAAACAATCTACTTTAGTATTACCAACATAAAATTCGATTTTTATGTTTGTATGTATGAACATTAAAACTAAACTTCTTTTTAAACTAATAGGGATTATTGAGAAAATTAAAGTGAACAGTAGAAAAAAACATTGAAACATTGTATTTTTGACCCACTACATAATCATCAAGGTATATGTCAACAAATATCTCTCGAGATTTGACGATTTTTACTTGAAGTGAAAGGCAAATTAATCTTCATTGTGTGTTTGACTTTGTAGGTTTTTAGTATAGCAACCTGATCAAACTTCTTAAAGCAAATATGAAATGACGCTTTGGAATGTATTGGAAAAATTATGCACAAACAAATACATGTTTTATTATTTATCAACATTAGTGGGGGTACATTTTTTCTCACTTTGTCATGTCAACAAGATATATGTTTGACATTAACCATATACATTTGTTTTATAATAGTAACCTTTTTTTTCCTTACACTGTGTCCGTAATGCTTGTTGATTTTAAAAAAAAAATCGTTTTTTTTTTTTGTTCATCATAAGTTTAATTAAACCTGCTTTAATGGAACATTTGTAAGGTATTACTAGCTCTGGCGAAAACAAAGATTAAATAATGTTATCGTTTTATTTAGTCAGTGATAAGATATATTTTAGCCGTGAATCCTATAGTGATAAACTACAACGATGATGATGAACAAAGTTTTTTTTTAAACAGTTACAACATCTTTATAGCCACACAGTGGTGCGAAAAAAATATTTAATGTATACGTTAACCAATGATGTGGGTCGCATGTTCCAATGTTTTTTCGTTGATGAAACCATCGAGCAACTTCGTCAGTTCGGAATCAATTGTGCCAATAAATAAATACTGGTGGAAGTTGACGGCGTGAGGCAGCGATGAGCTGATTAATTTATTTATAGTCTCTGAGGCCTCCTCATCGTCATAGATACCGGTAGCGCGAAACTAAAAAAAAAAAAAAAAAAATAACTGTATTTGTAGATTCCGCGTGTTTAATCGAGTTTTCGGGAATGATATTCATCGTTCTTACGTCGATCGATCCCAGGGAGATATTTGTGGATAAAGCATCAATTGATAATTTGTTTGTTTCTTTAGCTGCACTGAGTTTTATCTTGACCGCGACTGTGAGGTCTTTGGCATCAAACCTAAGGGTAATGTAGAATTGAAAATAAAAATATAAAGTTGTCAATGAAGGTGATGGTTTTTTTTCACGGAAGTATATATTAATGCTGAAAAAAGACAAGGTGGTGAGAGCGCACGAAGGAAAATTAAACAATAAACAAGTGTACAGATCAGATCATGTCATTTTAATGCGTAAATATGTTTTTAATATTTGCACGAATATGCAACTTGTCTATTTTTAGCATCGTAACTGGATGGTATCTTTACTTTTCTACCAGCATTGTACATTAACTTGTAAATGTATAAAAACACATTTGAGCCACTTTTCCTCGAAGAAAACTCGATGGATCATCATACCCAAAAAATTCTGAAGAAAAAAATTCTCACTACAAAAATAAAAACCTTAACTGATAAGTACTACTTCGAATGGAATATTTTATTATTTGCAATCAAATATTATTTAATACGATTTCAATAGTGCAGTTTTATTAGTAATAAGTGTTTAATATATGTCTGAATCAATATATTAGATAAAAAAAATAATGTTGAGTTGCATTTTTGTCAATAATGCATGGATGATGGCTCTGAATTTCTCACGGGGCACAAAAATAATACCTATATTTGTATGTTATTTGTAATGTTGATAGAAATGTTAGTATAGTATACACAAATAAGTTTTCATTGTCGAAACTTGGTAACAGTCTTTTGTCAATTGAAACTTTCTGAAAAATCTTGATTTCAACGAAGAAACTACAAGAATAGCTTAAACAACGTCCTTGAATTTTTGAGTTTGATCTATTGAGTGTTTTTCAAGTAATTTATGTACAGAGTCAAGGAAATAATTTAAAAATGTAAACTATAAGTACTACGTGATAAAAATTTTAGTCATACACTGTATCACCATTTCCGAAAAGAGGAAAATCCGGCCAGTCTTTTTTGAATGCTTTTAAACCGTACGAAGTCACCACTTTTAAACTAGACCAGGTTGCGTTGAGCGTCAATTCCTGGTCTTGAAATTTGAAATGAGCTTCGTTGACTATATAATTGGACAAGCCCCCAACCTTGAGATTACTCGCGTTGAAATCGACGCTAAACAACAAAGAAAACGAATGTAAAATTCTCGCAATCCAAATTGAATCACCTGGTACCTAACAAATGTTGCAGTAAATACCTGAATAGATCGTTGTTGATGGTGATATTTTGAAAATCAGTTTCAAAAGGATCGAGAACTGGAATTCCTAGGGTATTGTTTTCAGATCTCATGACATCTTTCAAACTTTCAAAAAAGACCTTCAACTGTCTATCCGGGGCCACTATTTTTATCTTACGATATACATGTAGAATGTGATACGTGAAAAATGAACGATCGAAATATATATCGGACGATATTGCGAGCACAATAATCGCAGTTACCGAGATGGCTATTGAGAACTTCATCACGCGTCGTGTACGTTTTTTACATGTAATAAACGATAAGTATGAACAGCATCTGTTTCAAGCACGAGCGGTTATTAATTGTCGGAATATTTTATCTTATCGCTTTGTAAGTTTAGAATATGTTTTTTGAAGGTAACAATGGTTATTGGGTGACGATTGAAACGATGTCAAAAATGTGAGAGCCATCATGGTAGAAAGTAGGTACACAAGATTAAATATACACAAGTTGATATTCATCTCAATGTGTAAACATAATTTTACGATTTTATTAAGCAGAGGTATAAACTTTTGTATTATAAAATATTCTATTGAAAAATGACTCGTTATAATAGGTATTAGTTTTTTGTTGATGATCTGCTTTCATTCTGAAGATTCACTCATATTTGAAAACATTTTTTTTATGTGTAATGTACTTAGATGAATGAATGTTTAACAAACATTAAAAAAGGTAATGCTTAAGACGTGTACAAAATATTAATTTTTATATATATTTATATATACATAAATTCTAAGGAAAAAATCTACACTATCTTGGGAACATTCTTAGGCTTAAATTTAAGATTAACACCAGCACTTTTTAATGTCTCTTCCAAAGCAGCAAGCTTTTGTAATGATTTTTTTGCTTTTTTTACGTGCTTTGCCTCGTCTAATGGAAGATCGTTTTTCTTCAATTCTTTCATGCGATTCTTTACTTTAGGGTTTATCTTTGTAGTCCATGGTTGACCTAAAAAGAAGCCTCGATGTTGTTTTTCTGGTGGTATGTAGGTAGCTGTAAAACAAATATTATTTAATAATTGAGAAAGAAAAATGTCACTGTAAAAGAATTGTTGTTTATACTAGGAGTTATTACTTTTCAAAAGCCTGCCACACATCAAATAGTTGTTCATAGTTTCTGCAGCAATCTTTGCCACTTCTGGTTCTTTGAATTCAACGTAACCATATCCTCTACTCTTTCCAGTCTGAAAAGTCATAAAATTGACATCATCTAACTTACAAGCAGTCATACTAACGATATTTACAAAACGTAGTGGTCTACCTTTCTTGATCTCGCTACCCTCACATGAGTAACTGTCCCAAATTGTTCAAAATACTCTTTCATTTCATTTTCAAAAAATCCATGAGGAATGTGTCCAATGTAAACAACTCCTCTGGTTGATTGGAACGGTTTTTCTTTTTTCTGAGGTGATTTTCCTGCATCATTTCTTTTGCTCTTTTTGGAATTGTTTGAAATTATCGTCTTAGCGACTTTTAAAGCTTTCTTAGGAACTTCTTCTGTTGTCTTTATCTTGGTTACTTTGTTGTTTTTGTTCTGCAACAGAGCGAGCAACATATGAAACACAGAATTATTATTTTGGTAAAAACAATAAAAGTTCATGTGATTTACTTATATTTATTGTATTTTACGCAACAAACCAACACTTATCGTGTTCAATATTGTTGTGAATAAGTATAATTTTTTTTGATATTACTTAGAAAAAAAAAAAAGAAAAAAAAAGAAAAACTGTAATAAAAACTGTAATTTTATTTTAAAAAACATATCGCAAAATAGGTTATATTTTGAAAACTTCGTTTACCTTTACGATATTTGTCACATTGCTGACGGCTTTGCTGAGAACCGATATTCCCGGTGCTTTCGTCTTCTTCACTTTCATGTTATTATTTTTTCATTTGCTTCTTAAATTGAAAACAAAAACTAAACTATTTTCTAAACTCTTACGATTTAAACGCACGTGAGATAGAAAGATGTATTCACGATTAAGCCCGACCGTAGAAAACGGAGTTTGACAATACCATTACCATATGACCAAATGACCAAACATTAATATATATATATTACGACATTTTTCCAACTAGCTATCAGCGCCATCTAGCGGATGATTATTCTCGAGAAAACTCGTGGCTCAGATTCCCTACGGACGTTTTTTTATTTCGGATGACGAAGAAAAGCTCAACTCGGATTTCGCTATGTAAAATATGACAGAGAAATACGAGTAGTGCTTTTTTTCGTCCGCCTCAAAAGTCACCGCTGATTGGCTCCACTATTTGTAGGCGGTCAAATTTGTTAGCGGACGAAAAAGAGCACATCTCAGATTTCTTCATGTTATTTTACTTAGCGAAATCTGAGTTGAGCTTTCCTTCGTCATCCGAAATAAAAGAACGTCCGTAGGATACATATATATTGCTCTACGGCAGCGCAAAGCGCAATAGACTTAACACAGCCGCTTGTGGTGACAATTCTATCCTGCAATACCTGCATGCTTTATTGCGCTCCATGTGACTGCAGCCCAAGATTGTCTTTTAATTATCAGTTGTCAAAATGATTAAATTTGGTATCTGTACATTTTTAACCCGTAAATTTTTAGGTAAAAGATAAATTGTAAACTTGCCGCAAACAGCACGAAATATGTTAACTTATTATTGTCTATCTGTAAAATAAGTTGCGGCTGGTTTATAATTGATAACATGGCTATAGAGTTAACATTATTTGGATCAGCGCCATCTAGCGTTGCGGATTTTTGAACTAAAAAGTGGCCCTAAACTTTTCAACCAGAGCTTTAGCGCTTAGAGCCACTTAGCTTATTATAAACCAGCCGCAACTTATTTAGTAGCTATAAAATGAAAAAATAATTATACAAGTGTTTTTGGCGGCAAGTTAACAATCTATTTTCTACCAAAAAATNAAATGAGTTGCGGCTGGTTTATAATAAGCTAAGTGGCTCTAAGCGCTAAAAATCTGGTTGAAAAGTTTAGGGCCACTTTTTAGTTCAAAAATCCGCAACGCTAGATGGCGCTGATCCAAATAATGTTAACTCTATAGCCATGTTATCAATTATAAACCAGCCGCAACTTATTTTACAGATAGACAATAATAAGTTGACATATTTCGTGCTGTTTGCGGCAAGTTTACAATTTATCTTTCACCTAAAAAATTTACGGGTTAAAAATGTACAGATACCAAATTGAATCATTTTGACAACTGATAATTAAAAGACAATCTTGGGCTGCAGTCACATGGAGCGCAATAAAGCATGCAGGTATTGCAGGATAGAATTGTCACCACAAGCGGCTGTGTTAAGTCTATTGCGCTTTGCGCTGCAGGATAGTAGCCTATTGCGCGGCGCAATATACTTAACACAGCCGCTTATGGGGACAATTCTATCCTGCAATACCTGTATGCTTTATTGCTCTCCATACTGGGGTCGTATTCCGTAAATTTTGTTCTCTGTGGGTGTTTTCCGCAATCGTCACCAGCAAGTAATTTAAGGTTGTCCTCTAAGTTACCGTCAGGTCGGTAAGTCAACTACCTTGAATTAAACTGACGCTCTATTCCGTAATCTGGCCAGTAAAAACAGCAGACGACAGTCAATAGAGATGAAATCTTCACCATGGTGTAAGAATAGACAGGTGGGCCGAAGGCCCGCCTCTATCGAGTCCAATTTGTGTCGCAGTACATCTAAAATCCGCTAGGTGGTTTCGAGTAGTAGAGGCAGTTTTTATAATGGTCAGTATGACTATATAAAAAAAAAAAAAGAAAAAAAAAAAAAATTTTCATACTATCAATGGCCTGCACGACACGGATCCCTCTGGTGGCTAGTATCGGTACTGCGACCAAATTTGAACTTTTTTTACAATGCGTTGAGGTAGGCCTTCGGCCCACCTGTCTATTCTTACACCATGATCTTCACTTTTTTCTCGACTTTCACGTCGTCTGCTGTTTTAACTGGCCAGATTACGGAACAGAGCGCCAGTTTAATTCAAGGTATATAGTTGACTTACCGACCTGGCGGTAACGTAGAGCGCAACCTTGAATTACTTGCTGGTGACGATTGCGGAAAACACCCTGTGTGAGCTTATGTTGTCATAGGCTGACTGAGCCAGCCGGCAGCCTTAGCGATGGAATTTGACATCCATAGCATACGATGTCATCAATGTTTGTGCCGTTTGTAGGCTTGTTTTGGTCACTTAATTGCTCCTGATGGCGGAAATGAAAACAATAAGTAGTATATTTTTTTATTTTCTTCTCCGTTTGGCTAGATATGATATTTAAATAATCGATACTTAAGTACAACTTCTGACCGTAATAAAATTGACGATACAATGAGATGATTTTTTTTCTACTCATTCAGATACTTATGTTTCACATAAAGCAACACTACCGCATTCATCTGTGTTGCTTTAAAATGCTGAATTCCCATGAAAGTTAGTTTGTTTAAATTAATATAAAGGTATACAATGGTGAATTTATATTCAAAAGTATGAAAAAGCTCATGAAAGCTTCATTCACGCCTTGAGCTACAATGTTTGTAGTTCATTATGCCGATAAAAAGCAGTAAAATTCAAAATGTGACTACCAATGATGTGCAGTGATTGTTTATTTATTGATGAACTGTTTACACTTGCAGATATTGTTTTTGCAACTTCGATTGAGTGCCAATAGACACAGCGTTTTTTCATCATGATACGACGTTTTTTGCTAACTAACGTATAACAAGATAGCTGGTTAATTTGTCATTGAGGAACTTATTCCTTATTATTTTTGAGAATGTACATACAATAAATACATTTTTTAACTACACAAAATGTTCGGCTCGAGACGACCATTTAGTCACTTATTGATGAAAAGCTCGATTGCGGCATTAGGAGTTTTATTTTTTACTCAATATGTCATATACTATCTTGTCCTGATACAGGTACATTTTTTTACGAATTTTAGAAAATTTTAATCTTTAAATGAGCAAAATTTCAAATTGTTTCATTATTTCTAGTGTGCCTGGCCAGTATTGGACGAACGGAAAGTTGATCCTAAAATACCTCCTTCAACAGTTGACGAAAAACCTATTAATGTGATGTTTTTAGCTGACACTCACCTGCTGGGTTCAAGGAAAGGCCATTGGTTTGATAAATTAAAAAGGTCTCGAGAGATATATTATGAACTGCTGTACATGTATACATTTCTCCAAACATTTAACTGTTGGGGTATCTATATTTCGTTTATTATATTTTAGAGAATGGCAGATGTACAGGGCATTTCAAACGGCAATGGCACTCCATAGGCCAGATGTGATATTTGTATTAGGTATGCAAGTCTTGTGATCAGGCATTGTTTTCCCAATTTAAGAGATCACTTGATTTTTTTCGTTTTAATTCCAGGCGATCTTTTTGATGAAGGGCAATGGTGCAGCTTGGAAGAATTTCAGGTGTATGTCGCAAGATTTCAAGCTACGTTTGCCGTTCCGGAAAACGCGCATCTCTATGCAGTGGCTGGAAATCACGACGTAGGATTTCATTATGGTTCGAAATTTATTAACACTTTTGATTCCCTGATGCGAGGTACTAAAAGAAAAAGTATACTAACAATTAAATTTTGTATTAGTTATTACTCCTTATTTAAACCAAAGATTTGTGAATGCTATGAATACATCAAGCGTCAAAAGAGTCAGTATTAGAGGAAATCACTTTGTTTTACTCAACAGTATGGCTTTGGAAGGAGATGGATGTTTTTTGTGTAGACCTACAGAAGTAGCTATCAATAAAATAAGCAGTAAGATGTTTATAGTAGTCATTAAGTCATTAATATGTTTTTTTGCCATTCAACTAGCTAATGTAGACAATTTTTTATTTAGAATCTCTAAAATGCGCCAAAGGCGTTGGTAATAACTGCGAAAATACTAATATTATTAAAAGATACAGTAGACCCATTCTAGTGCAAGTTAGTAAAGATTTTTGCTTGCAGTTACTACATTTTTTTCATTCATTTTGATCATTGATGATTGTGATTCAGCATTACCCGCTATATCGTGAATCTGATGAGATTTGTAACGAGGTCGATGAAGCCCCAGCAGATATAAAAAGTATCAAGTTCCGAGAAAGATGGGATTGCTTGTCAAAAGAAGCAACAGATCAAGTAAATTTTAAGCAATTAAAGATTTTTTTACCGATGTGTTTGGAAGTTGATTGTTATGCGTTTTTTAAAAATTTTAGTTACTAGATATATTAAATCCAAGACTCGTAGTTGGTGGCCATACACATCATGGATGTAGAAAAATTCACAGGCAAGATATTTTGGAAATGACAATTCCGTCGTTCAGTTGGCGAAATAAAAACAATCCATCGTTCTTGTTGGTGGGTTAATGTCATTTATCTTTTTTATTTTGTTTGTTTTAGCATATATTATACGTATTATACAAAATAATTTACTTCCAGGGCGTATTCACACCAAATAATTACGCTTTATCAAAGTGTTATATGCCTGTTGAATCAACAGTTGATAACATTTGTATAATTGGTTTAATTGGTATAATTATTTACCTAGTAATCAAATTTTGGAAAAATAGACGTTACAATAATAAAATCCTTTAAGTATTTTACGTTTGAACGTTGTAAATATTACCTGCTACGCTTTGAATTATATCACTTTACAGTTTTATATTACATTTTAATTGTTTTTATTTACCTACAAAAGTGAACAGAAGTAATGTTTTTGAATCCAAAACTGGATTTGCATAGTACACAACTAATTTTTTTTCATAATGAATCGTGTTGTAAGTTATATTTTTTGTCATTGAAACTTGTAAACAAATTTTGTTATTCTTGATGATTAAAAAAGTAAAATTACTTTAAAACGATTAACAATGATAAATTTTGATTTAATATAATAAATTTCATAATTTTAGTAATACTTAAAAACCATATAGTACTATAATTTTCTTCACAAATATGATAAAAATTAAGTATTAAATCTTGTAATTTTTAAAAGTTTTTTTTACAATCATCAAAGAAATAATTAGAATATCAAGAAATGATGAATTTATTTATAAATAATTGTTTACTCAGAATTTTAAGAAATGATACATTTTGAAATCTACAAAGTATTCTATATAAAACGATGATTTATATATTTACACGCGCAAGATGCAAACATGTTGAAGTGAGCTCATACTGTACAGTTAATTCTCGATCGATCTTCAAGGATTTGTACACATTGATTCAAAAAATTAACATTTTTTCAACACTCAAGCAATTAAATTATTTTCGGATCAGCGCACTTAAATGCTACAACTAAAGAATATATTTAATACAATGTACCAGCAGATTTACAAGACTTAAAAAGTAACTGATCCCTTTCACGTGTGTAATAGTAATTTTCTGCCATTAGAAACTGGAAAATGTAATCAAACATTGCAACAATTTTCTCATAGAGAACAAAATTACAATTAATCAAATCACAACTATTTCGTAGTTAACTTTCTTCTGGCAGAAAGAATATCACTGATTTATCAGAGTCAGTTTAGTACGACTAGTCTATTTTGACGGATGCATAAATTTTTCGGATAAACGAGTAAGCTGCAAAGAAACCGATCGTCCCGGTTAGCAGCCAAAACGTGAGCACCATCAACGTAGTGTATCCGAAATACATAAGAGTCGGTACGAGTTCCGTTATCTCCAGTTTGGTCATAAAGTAAAAGATGGAATAAGCCAGTACGTACACTGCTGAGCCACCACTGACTATGAAACTGCGCCACCACCATCTGTAATCCTGGAGTAGAAAACAGGAATAATTAGTACTAGAGTAAGATTTTCAACTCAGATAAAAAGTTTAAAGAAAAAACATACTTCTCCACAAAGTTGAAAGTACACCATGACGATTGATATCTGAGAACATGATATCACAAGAATACAAAAAACTAAGAATAAGAAACCAAAGACGTAATAAAACTGATTTTCCCATAGCGCGGTCAATATGAAAAACAGCTCAATGAAGACTGCTCCGAAAGGCAAAATACCAGCCATAAAAATACTGAAAAGTAAAGTCGATTGAGTTAATTTTTTTCATTTCCACTTTGACACAAATTATTTGAATTAAAACTTACCTCAAGATAGGATTCATGTACCAAAGTTGATCTGGTACTTGTCGAGGAATTTGGTTAGTTATAACGGGATGTGTAAATGGTTGCTTTCGGTATCCAAAGAAGTAACCAAGGTACACGAGAGGCAAAGAAATGCCAAACCAGAGACAAAGTAACGACACCATTGTGGAGAATGGAACTGCTCCAGAGCTATGCTTGCCCCAAATGAAAAAGTTCAAGAAAAAGCATGTACCAAATACAATACCGGGATATAAAGTTGCAGCCTAAACATCAAATTGAAACAAACAAATTTTCAATATAAACAACACAGTTTTTAAATTAATCAAATTCATCATACTTCATGTGTTATGATAGTATCTGCAAGAGTTTTGTTGCAAAAGGACTTACCAAAAACGCAGCTTTTTTCCATTCTTTTCCTTTCATAGTTTTGTATAATCTTGCAGAAAAATATCCTGCTATAAGCCCTGAGAAAACATACAGGAAAATCGCGCATGTACCAAGAGCTCCTCTGCTAGCTGGCGAAAGCATACCCAGCATGGCAAAGACTGTATTACAAATAATAACAAATTAGTTCTCACTTATGGTTACGTGAATAAAACTAAGAATTAAACTAACAACTCACAGATTGTTATCAGTGTCATGAAAAATATCTGTATTCCACTACCAATTACGGCAGCAAATAAGCGATTGTTTGTTGGTGGTCGAAAAACGTCTCCATGAACAAGTTTCCAACCAGTTTCCTCGATTGCTTCATCAAGTCCGAGATCACTATCTCCAGCATTGTACCTAGCAATATCCCTACGTAGGGTTCTAACAATAATCATTGTCAAAATACCTGTTAAAATCATAAGATTATAATTAAAGAAACATTTCTCATACTTCAATGAGGTACAATTAGAAGGATACTGTACACAAAAAACAATTGAAGCAGGAAATACGTAATACAACTATTATAATATAATACATATATGCAACTATTGCTTAGTAAAAATTGTTAATAAAAATAATATATTACCTGACAAGAAACAGACAACAACTAAAGAGTTGACAATGGAGAACCAGTGAATTTCCACATCACTCATTCCAAGATACGCATCCCATCTACTTGCCCAACTAATTTCTGATTCACTCCACTCAACGGAATAGAAGAATAGTATTTTAGTCAACTTAGGATTGACGTATTGCAGTTTGTGCTCATTGAGATTGATTTTACATGTTTCGTCTTCAAATTCTACTGTATTATAATCTATTGAATGGGCTTCCACTTCAAAACCGACGACTCGGAACTGATTCCTACAATTATTTCAGTTAATTTTTTCAATAAAGAAGATTTTCATATTTCACAAAAACTTACTCAGCATGTTTGTGGTAACTTAATTTAAATTTCAAATAATTGTTCACATAGGCTTTGTTGTTCTTATCAACACCACCTAATCTGTACCCTGGATAAACAATAGTGTTGTCATCATTTTTTTTCTTTGTAGCAGCTGGTAGATTATCAATCAACCTTCAAAAAGTATAAAGATAACGTTAATGGATCAATTACAAAAATATTTTTTATCAAAAGAAGAGATTTGATGACTTACAAATGAACTGTGTACTCTTGTTTGATTCTCTCAATGAATCGGAGAGAATCTTGTTCACTCCAATTCATAGGATTTGATTTACCATGACACAAAAGTTTACAGCTAACATCTTGACCCATTGCAACTATATAAGGAGTGTTGACGATTCTAAAACCAGGAAAAAAATTTTTTTTATAAGCAAAGATGTTTTGATTCCCACCTAATTTTATGTTTATTAATATTTACACTGAAAACATTTACCTGTCACCTCTGAGAATCTCTCCTAGATTCTCTGACTTATACTTTAACGTTCCTTTTTTAGGTTTACAAAATTCCAAAGAGTAATATTCGTACGGTAGTTGTGCACGGGTGCTGGTCATTTTGACAGCTTTAACATCAATATTCTGTCCTCTCTTAAACTCAACTGGAGCAACTCCGGGAACTTTGAAATACAATAGTCCACATAAAAATTCGCAACATAAATAAGCAACATATATTTTACCATATGATTCATTCACTTGACTTACCATAGAACCCATGGACCTCAACTAAGAACATAATCAAGGCCAGCACAGCCCACCTCCGTTTTAACCTATCCTGTGGGATAAATGTCTATAATTAATAAAAGATCAAAAGCTCGTATGAAGAGTCTAACTCGAGGTGACTTAAAATGCCTGTATGAAAAAATTTGATGGTTGTCATGAAAAACAGAGCCAACAAGCCAATTCTTAAATAATTGAAACATTCAATGCTGAAACGACCTATGAGAAATTTTTTGCCAAATCAATCTGCACTTCGACGTTTATAACATTCAACTTGAACCCAGCAAAAATAATGAGAATCCGACTAGTTAGAGAAAAAAAGAAAGCTCTTACCATCTTTCGTTATTTTTTCTTCCGGAGTCGCGCCACGCTGACGATTTCTCTTCCTCTTGTTAGGTTCTAAACAGATGTATACCTATATAAATTTACTCCAGAGACACGACGACCAAAGAGACGACGAGGTTAATGCTTAAGTAACCTGTTAGATATTTGGATGTGTTTTCTCGGGCTGTGCTGGCTTTTTGTTGTCTTTTCTTCGTCTATGTTGCTCTTAACAGCACTTTTTTTCTGTCATCGAAGAAAAAGGCATATAGCACTGCCCAGCACACTTGCATTAAGACGATTGTTTAAGATACACTTGGAAACCTTGGAATAGTTGGAATCCAACACCTTAACACACGCACTCACATTGAGTCCACTGAGCTGAAAGTTAATTAATACAATTCGATCAATTAAGTATTTTACCCAGATTCTTTTTATTACGTAGTATGATATACCTAGGTACGTCTACTTTGTTTCTAATGTCATATCGTAATGTATACCTATATATGTTTTCAAACACTCGTCTGCACGGTCTGCATCTATGCCCTCCTGCGGCTCCGTATATATTTCTCATCTTATATTACTGTGTCTATATTTTATTTCTATTGTTGTAAATACAATAATTTTGACGTATACTTACTTAATCACTAATCATATATAGGTAATACACGTAGATGCGGGTCTGATTGGCACTACTTATCAGTTTCAAATATGTTATCGAGTAATCGTGTAACTAAAAGGAAAGAAAATACCCAAGCAGCCCATTTATAAATGTGATACTTTTTTTTTTTTTATAAATAAGTACGATCGTATTGAATATTTCTGAAGTTTTTATCATACTTGAGCAAGTACAATAAAATCCTTGGAAGAAAAAAAATGTTATCAAACAACGATGTTTTACGTAGTGTTGACAATTTTTTATTCAAATTGTTCTCCAATGCAACAAACATCTAATACACTAAAGTTATTCAAACTTATGTGAGCCGTTGCGTATTTTAATATACAACTGATATTCAACTTTTTCAATATTTCTTCATCTGCAGTTACACTGTAAAATATAACGAAAGCACGTGACGGACAAAGTGTGTATAAAAATTCCAGCTTGAATTTCGCGCCATTGCAGACGACTCTGGGGAGGAAGTCAAGTTGTTGTCTTTGGTGAAATTTGTTATTGAAAATAGGCTCTTAACAATGAAGCTTTCGTGATAAAAACTAGTGAAAATTAAGAAGGTCAATAACCAGCGCAAAAATTCGGGCAGACAGGTGGTGTGAAAAAAAAAATACCGAGGGGAGAAAAGTATGGGTGGTCGCTCGCTTGACCAGGCTTTTCCCGTAGGCGAAAAAATATACCCCGCAAGGAAAATATCCTCCACGTGGGGAGTTTAATTACGAGTTGAAATTTTAGTTAAATGTAGTTAATTTTCGTTGAAAAACCATGGTGCAGGTGAGTAGCGCGTGTGCACGCGTTATCCGAACCGTGTGCGGTCCACGAGAGCCCCTGGAGGCGATTTTTCACGCGAGTACGCCGAGGGAGCAATTTTTCGTTTGTTTTTTTTTTCCGCTGTCATCCATTAGTAAATAGGAAAGATGGCAGCAGATTATTGCGCTTTTTTCTCGAGCCGCGGCGCTCGGGGGGGCCGACATTTTTCTTTCCTCGCGAAAAATATATTCCGATCGGGGGATGAAAATTCCGGGATTTTCCGGGCCCGAATGACTGGGAAATTTTGGCCGCGCCACGAGGTTTGTCGACTGGTTTTTCGCGGGCTCGCGAATTTTCGCGAAGCGAGGCCCGCTCGTTGGCGAAAAAGGTGTCACGTCGGGAAAAATTATTGGAAAAAAGAGTGTGGGCTCTCGCGGCTCGAGTGCGGATGCTGGAGCGAGAGGTACTAGGGGGAGGCTGTGGCCCCTGCAATCAATGTGATGATGATGCGTCGGAATTTTTATATCTCGGCGGCGGTGATCGGACGTTTGTCTCAAGAACAGTGATCGAGTGGTCCCCCACCCTCCCTATGATATCTAAATTTGAGTTTTCACGTGGTTAATATATAGTTTGTTTACATTTTCGGAAAGTGTGACATATGAAGGAAGGCTGTTATGCCGGCAACGGGTTTTCTTAAAATTAATTGCTCGTGACATTTGTTACTCCGAAATCGCCGGTATTTTAAAAGTTGTCAAGTGTACATTCATAACCTGGGAAATTATTTTTTTTTAACTTTTCAAACTTACAACATGATTGACTTACGTGTACGTGAATTTACTAAAATTTGATAACATAGCTTTGTTAAGTTTTTATTGAAGAATTCCAAGTGATGTCAAGTAATGATTGTATAATATTGAATTTGTTTGTTTTTGTAGGCAATAGATGAAATGGAGCAGCGGGATCTGCCACAAGCATTCCGTCTGCTGGGAGAAATGAATGCCAATGTGGTTCAAGTGAATCAGTTGGTGGACAACATGCTGGTCAGGGTAAAAAATGGGGAGATCTCAACGGACAAGGGTCTTAGTTTCCTAGAAATGAAGTATCACATGCTGTTATCCTATCTTATAAATTTAACTTATGTCGTCTTGAGAAAGTGTTCTGGAGAAAGGATTGAAGGAGACCCATCGATTGATCGCTTGATTGAGATCAGAGCAGTGTTGGAAAAAATCAGGCCTATCGATTACAAGCTTAAGTACCAGATAGACAAGCTTGTGAAAACTGCAGTTACAGGAACAACAAACAGTGATGATCCAATCAACTTTAAGCCCAATCCAGATGCCTTGGTTGGTCAGTTGGACGAGACAGAGGAAGAGTCAGGAAGTGAGGAAGAAGCTGAAGGTGCCAAAACACAAAAGTCTGGAGTTTACAAGCCACCAAAACTTGCTGCTGTTCATTATGGTAATTATACATAAAGTTTAATGCTATGATAGTTTCGTATGTAAACACATAAATTTGCATCGTTGTATATAATAAATGGTAACGATTTTTGTAATATTTTTATTTTGATTTTTTAGATGGTGATGAAACAATGAAAGAAAAAATGCGCAAGGCCGAGGAAAGAGCACGCAGACGTGTTGTGTCAAATACTGTCCTACGAGAGCTAAAGGAAGAATATCTTGATGCGCCGATTGAAGATGCAAATGATATAGGACAAAAACAAGCAAGCCTTAGCCGTGAATATAAGAGGAGGATCGAATACGAAGAGAATAACTTGACACGTACACAAATGACCAAGGAAGAGAAACATTGTCTACGTCAAATGACAACTCTTGGTACACTTGGAACAGAAATTACTACTTTTGGTGGTTCCTCATCAGCAAAAAAAAGAAAAGCTCCCAAAGGGAAATCTAAAAAAAGTATGTATAAACTATTTTATTTTTATTAAGCTTTGATAGAGCTCATATGTTCATCTTTTAATTGGACATTTTTTTTATTGCAGGTTTCAAAAAGAAACGACGTCACTAAAATGTGATTTACTTCAATCGTCCCAAAAGAATTCAAAACATTGGTATTGACTATTAAGGTAAATCTCTGAAAACTTACTTCGTCACTTCCTCTTGGTAAACGAAATCGCCAGTAATACTCTCGTTGCTAAGTTATATTAATAAATTGATTGAAAAGTCTACCAATAAGGATATACTGTCAGTCAAAGAAACCAAAAACGTGACAGTTGTACTATTGTGTAAGGCATCGTAATGGTCGTAATTATAATTACCAATTATAGTTACTAATGATTTTAATCTCCAACTGTTATAAAGAAAAACGATTTTTAAATTATTATTAACTTGTCTAACTTTACATGGACAAGCGTTTTACTGATACTCATTCATTTTTAAAGAAGTGAGGCATCAGTGTTGACAGATAGTACAATTTTGTCTTCTTTCATGGTAAAGTTGGTTAGTTGGTTAGTTGGTTGGTTTTGCCCCTCGTAGAGGAAGCGCTGTATTTTCTTTTATACTGTTTGTTTTCCACACAGATTATTGTAATTACTAATAATAGATTATTATCGAAAATTTAGAATTTGTGTTTTTATTTTAATTTGGACTGTAAATTATTTATATTTATATTTAAATTTTGTTTTACCGCTACGTGTAATTTAAGTTTGTTTGAAAATTTCGAGAATCGGGCACGTATCTGACAACACTGATACGCGTATGGACGAATTTACTTCGCGTTAGAAGAAATAATCTAAATAAGCGATGGTGGCTTCTAAAATAAAAGAAAAAAATATTATAAAGCCCAAAGCACATCAGCCGTAAAAAAAAAAGAGTAAAGCTAGATTGAGATTCAAAGTTTTTTGAAAGAAATGAAAAAAATAAGAAGATAGCATCGTCCGAGTGACGGCGCTCGAATCAATTGTTACAAAAGCGTAAAAATCACAAGACATTCACCAAAAGCGCAAACTCACTTTAGGCTACCGTCGAAAAAAAAGCTACACTTACCCTTTGGCACTGTCGAAATTTCAGGTCTCTTAAGAAAATTACCAGTTAATTATTCACGATCGCATGTCTTAGGATTTTCTCGCTGTTCTTAGGGTAGTAATATTAGTAGATAACTAGATTAAGTATTACATGTATGTTTTGTTCGTGTTTCCCCCCTGGTAAAACAATGTTGAGGCTATTCAAAAATGAAAAAAAAAAAAAAAACGCAAAAAAGGAAAAAAACTTTCATTGTGACTTTTGTTTTCGGGAACTTTGCGTTCAATTTTTATTTAACGCAGTTTATCTTTCGTTCCTTATTGTTTACTCGAATATAAAGACAAGCTCATATAATCTTTAGGCATTAAACGTGGATGTGTCAAAATTCAAAATTGATGTAAAAGGTTTTTTATCAAGCGTTTATTTCACATTACTGTATTTTGTTTCGTCTAAGAGAGAGAAAGCATGTAACATCACGGAATATTAAGAAAATATAAAAAAAAAAAATGGAAGTAATGTAAGATGAGTGTTACTTCATATCGAAAAAAAAATTATCAAAATTCGTTACGAACCTTTCGACAAATTGTTTAGTTCTAAAACGTTCCGTACACCAGGATAAGCTCTCCGAGCTTTACCGGGATTGCAATGCTAGAGTTGTCCATCAAACTGTTTGTTTGATGGCGAATTCCAGCATCGCGATTCGTTTTGCATTTTTCGAGGAAAAAACTTTTCGGCCTCAGCGAAGCCCAATTATGTTGGTGAAGTAAATCGCTGCACCTTCCGATAAAAAAAAAAAAAAAAAAAAAAGAAGAAGAATGAAAAAAGAAAAAAAAGTTTTTTATCGCTTACGCCAATTGTTGCAGGCTCGATCATTCACATATAGCTCTATATATTTTTTACAAAGATGTTCATTGTTTGAGCCGATTGGCGAAGCATGATGTTACGTGCGTTTCTTTCTGTCCAATCTGTGACAAAGATTAAGATGAAAAAAAAAAATGTGATAAATTATTCTTGAAAAATAATAGTTAAAAGAAACAAATGAGAATGGAAGATGGATGATACTAAAAAATGGAGGAAGAAAAAAAAAATAGCACAATTGCTGGGCATTATTTACAAAGTGCTAGCAAAAAGCCTAAAAAAAAAAAAAAATGTCGTCAGCAGCCTCTCGTGTAGTTCCGATAATTGAAGCCGAAATGGATAAATGTCAATGAAAATTTGTCGAGCCTTGTTGTGGGGGCAGATGTTGATAATTGGTTTTTTTTTACTGTCAACGCGCAAGCACATGTACAATAGATTGATCGTCAGTTTGTAGAACGTATACACGTTACAACACAATATGAAGAATGTCTGAGAAGAGATGATTTTTAAGATTTACAAACACAAGCAGATTTCAATCGAGACGCACATCATCAAATTCTACTTGACATTTAACCGGCATTTCGCTTTCAACAACTTGGACGATAAGTAATAATTGAAGAATTTCAACTATACCCCCTCCAAAGAGACCACTATGAGTCCAAATAAACTTTTCTAGGGACAGGGTTTTGAATTTTAAATAAGAGTAATAAAAAATAAAATAGAAAAAAAATAAGAGAGAGAGAACGGAGACGAGGGGGAGTGTAAGAGGGTGCTTTGATTTTTCAAAACGCTGAGCGCGAGGAGCGAGAGTCCAGCGTTTTATAGGCATGCGCGTTTTAAAATTTTTTTTATTGATTTTTCCGTTGATTTTCGATTGCTTGTTTGTACGGTTACACAAACCGGAAGTCGATGAATTTTTGACCTTTTGGACTTGTAGCAAAGGGTTGTACGGCAAACGAGCGTGAATGACGAACGAATCATATTACAAAAAAATTGTACGATGCAACACAAACACATATCCGCGCACAGTTACTAAACAAACTCATGTCCAAGTCTAATTTTAAGGTATCGATCGAATTCAAGAATTTGTTACCGGGTCAACCGTTTTTTCGCGTGGCTCGAATCGAAGGAATGGATTATCTCTGCGAGTCATTAAACAAAGTAACAAGCAACGCATCCGAGAAATATAAAAATTAGTGTAAAACAGGGGAGATCTGAGGGGATGGATGAAAAAGAAACTCTGTTCGTTTCTCGTTTTCCATAGCAGTGGAATGGATTCCCGACACTTCACAATGTACAGATATACGCTATGCGAACAGATGATGAACAATAGTTATTTATACAGAATTAGTTGTAATAACAATAAACACAGTACTTGAAGGGCGGAAAGTGAATTTCCGCGCCTTCGTTCGCGCCTGATATGCCTTGAGTCTTTCAGCATTATTATACGAAATGATACATTTTTTATTATTGTAACATGCGACAACTATAATACACATTCTTTAATATCTTAACGATGAGAAATAGAGAAGAAAAAAAAATAAGAAAAAGAAAAAAAAACGAACAGAGTTGGCATTTATTACATAGTTCCAAAGAGAGTGAGAGAAAAAAAAAGTATAGAAAAAAAACTAAGTTCACGCTGCTGTCCAATGGAGACGTCTTTGCAGCAAAGACAAAATAAAAATAATTTATTGACTGGGTACATGTGAATTATTGAATGATTTGTGAGAATCACCGTGTCAATCGGTGATGCTGATGAAACTTTTGAATACTGATAATGTTTTTTTATTATAAATTTATTATGATTTTTATCATTATTGATTGATTGATTGATTGTCATTATTAAAATTATTATCATCGTCTTTATTATTGCTATTATTATCATTACTGTCATGGTAAATGATATTGTCATCATCATCATCATCATCATCATCATCATCATTATTATGTAGAAGGCTTCTTACTGACTGAATAAAATGTTTTAATGTCAAAACGCTTGTTTTTATTACATCAACTATAAAAACACATCTCATTTAAATGTATAGTCTAAAATCATAATGATACAACTGATCGATCTTCCAGGTGATCACGGACTTTTTCTTGTATTGCTCCCGATGTTTTCCTAAAAAAAGTTTTACCTTTGTTTTCAAGTTTTTCTACCTCTTCCTTCTTTCCCCCCCCCCCCCCATAGCGCGTGCACTTTTACCTCTATCCTGAAAATGTTTATAAGCTGAAATAACATTTGTACACCGAACAGATCGAATCACGTGAAAAATCCTGTGAAACCCTGTAAAATATTGTTATTAAAACACAAGAAATTGTATCGAAGAAAGAAGCTGTTGGGAAAACCTTGTTCTAGCCACACTGTATACTTACGTGTTATGTATCCGAGCAGCTCATCACGCAAGCAGAGCCGAATAGGGCCGCGTATAAAATACGACGAAACGATTGTACCCATCGATCTCTTATCGATCAAGCGAGCAAAATAACGTACAGCCATGTATTAAAGTAACATGCTTAGCTTTCCCTGCAGCAGATCCTTTTCTCTTCCGTACAAAATCTAAAATACATCCACTCGCCATTATAAACACGTACAGGTAAAGTATATATACAACAGAGACTTTCGCCTACACTTACCAAGTGTAAGTATACAGCAGTGCCGAGCAGCGATCGGGGCCTTTTATACACGGAGCGTTGATGTAGAAAGTTAAAATTGCTGTACTCCCGGCATAAAACACTCCTCTCCGCTCGTTATTCGCCAAAAATATACGTGTACCTAGACCTACAAGGTATACCATGTGTACATACGCGGTTAATACTTGAAATTTTTATTCATCAGTGCAAAGTATAAGTTGTAAATGAATACGCAATTAAGCTTATGTCTGGATGGATATCGGTGAGCTTATTTTTTTGAAAATAGAAGAAAAATGAAATAATTTTTTTTTTTTTTTTTTTTGTTCAACCAATGGAAATCTTACGTACTGCATAATACGGGCAACTGCGATAGTAAATAAGCTCCCCGANATGGTTTCTTTAACAATAGTAATTTTGCTTCCGTTTTTTACCACTGGGAGAATTTGACGAAAGTCTCTACCTAAAATTATTATTTTATTTCCAAAAGGCTTATTACTACTAGATAAATCTTTTTAAATCCTATCAACGATTTTTAACGATTTTCGGTATCATAGAAGCTTCATCCCAAATAGTTACTTCTACATTACGTAATTTTTGTTTATTTGGCTCAAACTGGAAGAACGCGCTTTCTTTAGTGCTTAAGTCTAAAGGAAGTCTGAAAGTTCTGTGAGTGGTCATTTCCTTTGGAAGCAGAATAAAAGCAATACCTGTCCAAGCCATTGTAAGAATTTTTTTATCAATTGATATGAAATAATAAATTAATGTTTTGTATAGAAAAGTTTTTTCAGATCCACCAGGACCATCGATGAAAAAAATTTTTTTTTTTTTTTTTTTTGTTCAACCAATGGAATAAGTATTTTGTATCCCCTTGTAGCGCAGAGAGATGGTGGTGTACACAGTCATGGATCTCAAGTGAAAAAGCTCGAAAACGGATGTAAAAAAAAAACCAAAGCTTGCAAGTTTGCCCCGTTTCTCCCTCGTTGGAACGAAGAGAGGCGAAGATAGAGTGGGTATAGCAGAGAGGGAGAGATAGGAAGCAACAACTCTTCGCGAGGAGAGGCGCAGTGTGGCACGGCGAGCCGAGGTCTGTACAACAACCGAGTGGAGCTTGCACGCGCGGGTGTACATATTTTTTTTTTTTTATTTTGTTTCTTGTACGTGTATACACGAGTATGGAATATTTACAATACATACGTAGCATTTTATTTTAAAATCACAATCAGAACTTTATACGTGTACATTTAACTTTGTGTTGTTTTTGTTCAAGTTCAACGAAGACGACTACGACGACTGCCTCATTCGGTGTGCGTATAATACGGTGTATATATTTATATACCCATATGCATGAAATATTTTTTACAGCTTGCTTTTCTTTTTCATACAGTTTTTCGGAATATTCGTGTACATTTTCGTACTAATGCTTTATTCGTTTCTTTTTTTTTTTTTTTTCCTGATACTCGGTGCAGTGACGAAATGTATGTATTGTAAAGGTGGCGATGATGTAGGTGATTGACGCCCACGACTTGATTCATCTCATTAAAATACGCTCTGCCCGATGGCTTTATTGAAACCGATGCCCTGCGTGTCTCTGTTGTGCAGTGTAAAGAAAAAAAAAAAAAAAAAAAAAAAAAAGGATGAGCGATTCGTTTGTTCGTGACGTATATACACACACATCACGTATACTCATAATTATTATTATTATTATGTAGAGTGAAGTGCGGCTCTGTGTTATTTTTAGTTGGTGTGTTTTTTATTTTAATGAAAAATCGCCGTGTACGCGTCGCCAACAACGTATTTTTGACTGACAGCGCACATATAATATACGTATGACTGAGAGAGGGAGCGCCCACTATGTAAAAATTGAAAAAAACACGAATAAGTAAGAAATGGAAACAAGTGCATGGATTGATCGTTTCTCCATACAATACCAGTCACGTATATTTCGAAACCACAACGCGGCTTCTTCGGTGTGCGTATGGCACTATTATTATTACACTTTCGTATCCAGGCTGAGGGGGGGGGGGGGCTCT
>NW_019379710.1:849443-878487 GCF_000648655.2 Copidosoma floridanum
TTAAAAAAAAAAAAAAAACATCGATAGCCTTCACAATTCATCGATCAATTAACAAATATCAGAGTTAAGACATAAAATTATTCTGTGACATTTTCTAACATTATTCAATCAACTAATAAAACGTAGATATACCTTTGAAAATTTTCAGGGCTCGTGAACAAATGTATTTATTTCGAATTTCGAGAGATTACATACTTTACACAGTTTTTCTAAGAATTAATCATCTTTGCATGTTAATTGTAATTGTAGTTTCGTCAATATAAACAATCCTTTTAATCGTGCCTTTGTTTACCTTTCAATTGAAAATGTAGGGTCTATACACGTTGAACACAAGAATTTCAAAGAGAGGCAGAGATAAAAAAATTATTTAAACGAGGATTTTCGTGTGATTGAATCATTACAAACATTCAAGTATAAAAAAAAAAAAAAACAAGCGAGAACGTGTACAATGTCATAAGCCTTTATTGATGCACTGAATAAACAATACTTCTTTTTTTCGAATCAGTGTAATTTAGTACTGTACTTATACTGAATTAACTTACTACTTACTTGAAAAAGTACTGATATTTATATAACCATTGTACTACTCATGAAAACTCATTTTTAAATACGTTTTTTACACGAAATCATTAACCGTTCTATTTTTTACCGATGACTCATTTATACATTGAAGTATAGTAGCTTCTGGATATTAGAATTAGACCAAAAAATTACCGAACATCGAAAAAATGTATTCAGAACTGTCAACCATTACCTTGGGAACAGAGGGGGAAGGGGGGAGTGAGAATGATTTTTTTTTTTTTTTAACGCAACGTAAAACAAAGAGGGGACAACGTGTCGTGTTTGCATTTAATTTATAGTCCTTTAAAAACTTTTCCCCCACTTTAAACAACAACTTGCATATATGTTTGTATTTACCAGAGCAAAAAATGAATATCAAAGGAAGGGGGATGACTTCTTACCAAGTCAGCGAATGAAATGCGAGTCGAGAGAGCTCTGCATTGTTTTGAAAACGCAGTTAGAAGGAAATAAAACCTTTACCAATCAATACATTATTTTCTCGTGAATCATGTGTGCAGGGTGGTTTGTATATACATTTTACAGTATATGCTGTGCGTATAATTGCGCAACTGTGCAAAACTGCGAGAGCAAAACAGAGAAAGAAGAGAAGAGAGAATAATAAAAAGCGCGGCTTCCGGAGGGGAAGGATGAATATAGGTGGGAGGGGGAGGGGATAGGTCTGGTGGTGGTGTGCCTCACGAACGCTTGGATATATTTTATATATTATGTTTTGTTGTGTGGCACCTGACGTCACTTTGCCGTGAGCTGCCATCGCACTCCGACCCGCCCGTCCCGTCGTCGACGACTAAGTAGCACCGACTCGTATGTAGAAGTATTTTTCTCGCCCGCGGATACCTGGTGGTACAGGGAGGTGGTGGCTTCCTGAGTTGTACTATTAGGTCGTCGTCAAGAAGAACGTGCGAGGGGAAAAGCTCCCTGGAAGACTGCAGCTGTACGACGACGAGGACCGGGTCGGTGCATTAAAGAAGAAAAGTGAGAAAAGAAAATCAACAAAAAGCTTTTTTTTTTTTTTTGTTGTTGCATCTACCTATAGCACGCGCGGTACCATGTGTAGCACTCGTGAAGAGATTTCCCTACACCTCCTTCCGCTTTGCTCTGATGTCGTCACACGCAGCCGGCAGTGTTTTCTTTTTTTCTTCGTGCGAGCGAAAGAAAGACTGAGAGCCGGGGGGTTATTTTTAAATCGGCCGCGACGCAGAACGACGGCCCGGCCCCGGAGTGTAGCGTAGCCGTAGCTCACCAGCAGTAGTCTCAGAGAGACAACAGCGAGAGTCTTGTCTTCGCTTAGGACTCTGGCAAAAGCTTTGGTGTGCGCGAGGAAGCAGCGGCAGTCTTTTTCTTTCTTTCTTTCTTTGTTTTTCTCGAAACGAAAATTTGCCTCTTATCTTTTCCACGAATTTTCGGTATTTTAGTGCGCTTGTATAATTACCTACGCTCTTACATACATTTTGTACTTACTATTCGTGTACATAGGTGTATAGGTTGTACATACACAATTAAAAGTATGGCTGCACTGTTTCATCGCGCGCGAAGCTTCACCGGGAGGTCCGGGAGCCGGGTAGACGAAGAGGACGAAGACTTATTTGCGGTGGGTCGTGGGTGTGTTGTGTTGTGTGCAATCATGCATTCCTTTCGTAATAGTTTTCCCGTTTTGCAAAATCACGTGATGGGAAAAACTCGAGATAAAAACAATTTTCGCCGTTGAAAATTGCTGATTTGTTCTGGGATTTTTTACGCTACTTATCACGTTATTGTTTACATTAACTTATTGTAAGTGACTTTTTATCCAAACATTGTTTTTTCTCTCTGTTTTAGACAATGGCAACTACAATTAACAGACCACGAACGATTAAGAAGCTGGAAAAGCCTCGGCCGCTGAAGATCAGCCAACGTAGCCCAACGACCGACACGCGGATTACGACTGGTAAACCTGACAGATGCCATTTTTCTTATTTCACTTTGCCATTCCATATTGCACGTTTTATTTTCTTCTGCAAAATAATTTTCGAGTATTGGATGCCATCTGGGCTTTATTCAACTTTTCACGTGTTTTTTTAACTCATGACAGTCGATGACATTGTTTCACTGATTGACAATGTGGCCATGCACTTGAACAATGGCTTTTACGATCAGTCCCTGCAAAACAACATCGTTAGGATGTGCAATCATCTGAAGCTTTATTCCCAGCAATTGGAATTGATTTACAAAGGTGAGTTCTTTGCTTTGTATTTTTAAGCTTCTCGATATTTTTGTTTACCTCCTAAAACCAATATATTTTGAATTCAAGTAGAAAGCGGTTCAAATGTTATCTCTAACTCTAAATAATGTGTGTTTACCTATTTTGTTGTTTTAGATCAGCTGGATAGAGCATTCATTGCTATCAGAAATGGTAGCCAAGACGAAAGATTAGACATGACGACCAGGGTACACTTGTTGGAACTGATAGAGCTAAGAGCTAAACAATGGCACAACAATGAATCCATGCATGCCTATTATTCTCAGAAACTTTCCCATTTGGATGACGTGAGTCAAAAAAGTTTTCTTACAACTAATAAGGATGTGATCTAGCTACCCATGAAAAATGTATGTAAATGCAGCAAAATGAGCTGCTGACACCAGAAACCCCAACGCATTTGCTGACGCCTAACTTAGTGCCCATGAACTCGGCCTCATCACCTCTATTGGGACCTGGTGAAGTTATTAAGAATAGTGGCAAGTTTGTGAAGCCGACTCGTATTCCTGGTAAAAATTACTGCAAGGATGAAGTTGTCATACGAAATAGTGATTCCGGAAAAGGTAAGACTTGTACTTTATCCTTATTTTTTTTCAGAATGCGTAGATGGGCCATTTCGTAGTTTATACTTCTGTAAATCGCAATCTGCACTCACACTGATGAAATTACTTGTAAAATTTATTTATCAAAAGAAGGTTAACATGGTATAATTTTCAATTGAATTTGTAGACTGCTATGGTTTTTATTTATTTTTTAAATGAATTTGCACAAATGTATAGTGATGGGAATAAAAGGTCGACGAGTTCACATGATTGAAGAACTTAGCGAGACAATCATCTCCTTCCAAAGAGGTAAAGTGTAAAAAGTGGTGTGCTGGACATGCTTGTGATATAAGATGATTCACCTACAAGTTACTTGCTATTAATCCAACAATGACACCTTGTCAATAATTGCTCACATCATCAGTTTTGTTTGCAGCTTGTTGTTCATTAGCACCATATTTTTATACCTAAGGACTTATTAACATTATGCAATGAGGAAAGGTGCCCCAAGAATTTTTAGATAATTCGGCATTAAATTATGCTTGTAAATAATTTTTCCACTTTAACTAATTCTAACAGCCCCTTGAAGCATGGCACAGCACGTATCACATTAACACCTAAAAATTCTTGACAAAAGTGTTTAAATAACTCGTTTGTTATATTTTATTACTATAAAAATTAATTAGTTAAAAATAATGAAGACTGTTGAGTAGATTTTGGTACTCTATAAGTATGAAAAAATTCACACAAATCGAATTGGTACTATCAACGTAACATTGAGTTATAAATTTTAATCAATGGGGGTCAATTTTTTAAAATAATTAAACCCAAAGTTGTATAAGTAACGTGTTTCACATCGTTTCTATTTTAATTATTCATTATTAAAAACTTGAATTATTTTTAGTGAATCCTGGAGCTAAAGAACGACTTGTCCAGATAACGGGTACTTCCGAGGACAAGATACAGTAGGTTCCATCATTTGAGTGTTGGTGCTACAAGCACAAATAACGCAAGAAAATAATAAATTATTAACTTTCAGCTATGCGAAAGATCTAATCAAAGATACAATTCAACGAAACGCATCACCAGTGCGACTCGAACAAGGTGGACGAGAGAAGAGTGCTATTGGTGGCTCAAGTTCTTCCCTGAATAGCAGTAATTCGGATGAAAGTAACAGACTGCAACAGCATCATCATCAACAGCATCATTCTATGCGCTCGTCACTTCTCCACAGTCTGTCCACCAACGACGCCAGTATTGGCGAATACAAGTATACTGTTACAGTAGGACCACATGCTATTAAAATTACTGGAAGTAATTTGGATATTGTTCGGGCAAGTTTTTTAACAACTCAAATTGAGTGTTAACTTTTTACTATAATGTTTGTCTATTTTAATCATGACAAATCTGGATTCGTTTCGTTAAGGCGGCCAAGTTAGTTCTTGATGAATATTTTTCTGAGGAGTCTGAGCATTTCAATAGTGGAATAGCATATTTCACATTTAACGAAGACCCATTTGCTCAAGCTACTCCAACAACTCCTAGCACTCCCCTGTCTGCTGGTCAGGCAAATTTTCCTAGGAGAAATTTAAGTTATGAAGGTAGCCCAGCTATGGATACTGCTAAAACTAAAGGTGCTTGTATCCCTGAAATTGAACCCAAAAAAATTGGTAAGTTTTATTTTCACACTTAGTTTTGAAATCTCAACTCTCGAACGATGTCATTATTTTTTTGAAATCAAACATTTTGACGGACCTTGTTTTAATTTTGTTCACAGCATCTACGGAGCTTTCATACGAGTTTTTGATGCAATGTGCTAAGGGTCCGTTTGCTAAGCGACCTCCAGCTGACTGGGACCGCATACAGAAAGAGCATCCTAATATCGTTCGAAAGGTACAGGATACTCGTGTTATTACTAATAATGCTAATGATATTAACGAGCACTCGCTAAGCCCTCAACTGCACCCTTTTAACAATACTAATGTAACTTACAAGGCTGATAACTTCAAAAAATTTTGCGATCCTTCTACCAATTATGAAAATAACGGAATGCAATGGAAAGATATTGCAGTTGCTGTTTGCAATTAATCCTCGGACAGAACACAATCATAAAACATTTACCTGTTCAAATTTCATTCTTTTGAATTATAAAGAATGACAATTTTTTTTGTGTTAAATTATTTTAACTATTGATAAATAGTTGTGATATTAAAAAACTTATTGTTATTATCGAGCTGTGAAATGTCTAAACATGCGATCATCTCGCAATTTGGATAAACGTATTAAATACACAAGCAAAATAATAAATGCCAAAATATTCTTTAGTCAAGAAGATACTCAGTCAAGTTTTATAACATTACATTATAAGGTAAACTATTAAAATATTGAAAGTTTATAAATCTCATTAACTAAGTAGGAATGTGAGAAACTTGACAAGTTATCATGTAAGGATTTATACGAATTGCTATTTATGTAAAATTATTAGACGTAGATAATGTTAAGAACCTAAAACGTCTAATAAATAAGTAAATCCCAAATTTGGAAATATACTTGTAGACAATTCATTTTTTTATATTTCACAACTGTTCTCTATACGTTTTGAAACGTGTCAATCAATCAGAAAAAACTAGACAATTTCATTATTTTTTTTACTTATACTCATTGATCTATCAAATAAATATAGTTTGATGAATTATATTAATTGTGTTTAGTTAATCTTTATTTTATTTTCAACATTGCTAATATGTGCATGCTTCCACAATATTAATAACAATTAAGTTATATGCACATGCCTTATTTTATTAACTGTGTTGAATTGCATTCATCATAACTAATTATGTCTTTCAATCTGCTACTAAGGACAATACAAGGTAAGATTATAATTTTTCTACTAAATTACTTTGAGCTCGAAAAACATGTGTCTCACTTCCAAGCATAAAGAGGGTCCAAAGTACTTTTCACACCTTTTTCTCTTGAACACAAATAATTAAATAGTACATTATGCATCACCTAAGACAAGAAAGTACAGAATGTCCTAAATCGTGTGTTTAAAACGCTCAGTTTCGCCTCAGATGGCAATAACATTCTTCACTTCCGTTCTCGATGTGTACGATTTTTGTGTCTCAGGCTAGAAATATGAATTTTCTAGCCACTGGCATGAAAATGAGATATTTTCAGTGAAACTCTGCAGGATGAAATGAAAAAAAATTTAATTTTTTTGTAGTAGTTGATACTAATATCAAGTAAAATAAAAATTTGAATAGAGAATTATTAGATGTAAGAATCTACAAGAAAATGTGTGTTGGTTGTAGGCACCGATTCGCTGGTTCGAACCGGAAGCATATAAAGCAAAAGTAGCTGCAACAGGTTTCAGTACCGTGATATCTGTTGGTGAAATATTGGAAAACGATCCTGAATAAACTTGAACAGTTCAAGCGAGTAACATAAGTCGAAGTGAGTAAAATTTCATACTTTCATTTTAATAAAACGCGAGGACGCATTGGATTTTGTTTTAAAATGTGTAAAATTAGAGAGAGAAACAACTATTATATTCTAATGTGCCGCACGTTTTGGCTTCTTTTTTTTGGGAAAAAAGTGAAAAGGATCTGATTACAAAATTTTCAGAAGTTTGGCCATGAAAAAGTCAATCAAAGACAACTTTTGAAAAGGATACTCATTCAAACGGTGTGATCAAAAGTTCGAGGACTTACGCTACCAATCGACTATCATGAAAATAATAGACGTTTTTTCATAATGAGTCCTTTCCAGTCATCCCTCATGAACTTTTTTTTACGTACATAATGTGTATATGCAATAATTTTAGTTTGTATTGGAAGTTTTACGAAAAAATGGACTGTGTTCCATGAAAGGTAGCTGTAAAAAATAATGTGCAAGAAACGCACACCTGATTCATAAACTTGTTTGTAATAATTCATAATCTTTTATTTCAAATGTTACATTATTGATAAAACTGTATAAAATTATTTTTTAAAACAATGACGAGTAGTAATTTTTGGAAAATTTAAATTTTTAGGCACAGTTTGTACAACTGAATTTGCTTCCTGCATGATAAGTAATTTATGACGTTAGATATTCTTACGTCTTGAGTATTTTATAAGAAACAAAAGTTTTATTTCAACTAACGTAAGATTTATCAAGTTTTCCTTTAAACTACCCTTTCATGTTACAGAGCAATAATTTATTTGTAAATGCTTCTGTGTGATCAGTGAACTTATGAATAAGTACGAGCTTTCGCTTCTGAAAAAAAAAAAAAAAAAAAAAAAAAAAAAAAGGGTTTATACAGTTCGATCTGATGACAAAATTGAGTTGTACAAATTTTGAGTAAAAATAAGTACACATTTATTAAATAGTCTAGTCCCATTTTCCTTTTTTAGTTTTGATTAAATCTTTTTCATGAAGTGACGTGTCAAAATGGATATTATACATACACTAAAAAAAGTATAAATTGTTATAGAGCTTCGCGTTGACATAAAATTTAAAAATCTTAAGAATATATTAAGTTTGTTGAAGCTCGAAATTAAAAAAAAAAGCTTGCGTAACGCGAACAATTTGATTGTCCCGTTATAAATTTAAGCCTAAAAAATGTGTTGGAATATGGCGACTTGCATTTTTTTAGTCAATTATTTGAAGAAGATAAGACATTCGTAAAAGTAAGTAGATAAAAATTCCCAACAAAATTTGTTAAAAAAAAAAGTGATAAAAACATTAGTTAGTAAAAAAAAATAAAAAAAGTTCGAGCAATAAAAAAGATAAATGAAACGCAAATCGCGCTTGCATTTTCTAAAAAAAATAAAAAAAACAATCAAGAGCCACTTAAAGAAAAAAGGAACCTAGTCTGAAAAATTTGTTTGTGATTTCGTTATTTGTTGTCCCTTAATATTTATTTTTCATCAAATCAATATTACTAAGTATACCTTTTTAAAAAAATGGTAAATTTCATGTTTTTATACCTACAATATGTTTTGTTAAGTGACTACAGAAAGTGACGTCTCAAAATATATGTTATGTTTGTTAATTTTTATTATGTCTACAAAATATCGCTAGATGCAGTTTGTATGTATTTATGGACAAAAATGGAAAAAAAATACCATCGAGGTGTTTTACTAATTTATTACGAATTTTTACTAACTGTAATTATAAAAATATTACAGAGTAATGCACTGTATCAATGTTTCCTTTTTTAATAAATTTTAAACAGTAAGAAAATGTTTTTATAATTAAGGTATGGTTTATAAATGGTTGCAAATTTTATAAGTACACATACTTTAATAATCCTTTTATACAAAAGAGTTTTTGACACATACATAAAAAGGACTTGCAAATCTCCTACTTCGAGTAAACATTTTTTCAAAAACAATCGCTCTTGAAAAATAGAAGTTATTTTTATGATTCATTAAATTACTGGCATTGTTGGCTTATATTGTAACATAAACTTTCTTTTCATTTATGTAAGAAAAAATATCAATGACTACGACAGAGGTGTATCATCATGGAATGATTATTGAATCATTTGTTACTTATTGTTATAAAAACAATCTAATGTTTTACTACAATCCTCCACTGTTACTCAGGTCAGTAAACTAACCCAATTTGAATGCGCTTTAAAATTTTTCAACAAATTCACTACATTGATGGGAATCTGACTTTGCCATTATATGAAAGTGTAAGAGCAAAAGATTATCACTATTCCCAAAGATCTTCGTAATTTTATATCAGTTGTTTCAACTGCATGAATATTTATAATTTTCATTAGTTAATTCATTGCTTATTTTTTTTTTCTTTCTAATCTTATTCCCTGCAATGAAAAATAGTTTCTATGCAATTAAAATTTTTAATTAACTATGCATACAACTTTAACGGTTGATTGTGATGGTTACATCTAGTAAAATTCGTTTTTTGTTGCAATTGTTTAGTGAACTAGACTTCACGAATGAATTTATAAATGAATTACCCTTAAAATAGACTTACAGATGTATACGTCATTCCATAACTTAAAAAAATTACAATTATCATTACAAATTACTTTTTATTAGAATTTATATTATAAACCTTCCCTTGTTTGAAACAATTTACTAATTCTAAAAGAGAATGAATAAAATATTGCTTTTGTCAAACATATTTTTCACTGTTACATTTACCAAACAAATATCAACTATTGAAGACTACACATTTACTTGTAAAAAGTATAATTTTAAATCATAGCTGACAAAATACTTACTTCTTTTGCACGCTTTTTTAAATTTATATACTTATTAATATCAAAGTATATCCCATAAAAAGTAAGGGCCCTTAAGTGAAAGATCTATAGTTTTATAGAATTTTATTTTATTTTTTTACTACATATACGATAAATTACTTTGCATGAGTGTATTTATGTATAAGAGAATATTACATGATTCAGACGAGTATATTCAATGCAATGCTTAAAAAGTATGAAATCATTGTTTGTGATGTAAAAAGCGCGTTTGTACAAATGTATTTCCATAACCTTAGGAAGCTTAATGAAAAACTACATTTGAGTGTATCTTAGAATCTTAATGAAAATTTTTTTTACAGTCGTGATAAAAAGTGTTATAAATAGGGGAAATAATACTTTATATACATATAAAAAATCTTTATTACTGTTTATTGTATGTATATGTGTATACTGAACCACTTTTTAAATTCAACAATAGGTAAGAACGTCTTCAAATTTAATGTTTGCTTTCACTTCGTGGCATTTATCAATAAAACCTGGGTTATTAAGTAACTATATAGTTTATGCTACGAATACAAACCTGTAATTAAAAATTATGTTGATCTTTCTTTCAACTTTGAATATATATCATTATTTATTGGAGTGACAATGATTCAATTTTGTACTGACCAATTGAACGTTTGCTACAATTATACTACACATGACTGAATTAAAAAAAAATTTTTTGTTTTATTTATCTATCAATTATATGCACGGAAACAGGAAAATTGAACAACAACAACAATTTTGTCTCAAATTTTAAAATTGACTTATTGATATAAGAAAACATCAACTTTCAATACAATTACAAAAAAAAAAAAGATCTATCAATCTTATACAAATTAATTCCTTGAAGGATTATCTTAGAAAATTAAGATAAGGTAAATTGCATTTAATGTATCCGGACAACTACCTAGATTATTATACATCTCGATAATTATCCTTTTAACAGTTGATTATCTAGACAATGTACAACACTTACTCACGCACGCAGAATTTTTTTTAATAGATTATGAAAAAAGTTCATATTGTTCTAGACGTCTTCTCAACTAAATTAAAATTGACTAAAGAGAGTAGTCGCACTGCTGCGCGTCGCCGAAATTCGCGAGGTTAAAAAACGTAGTCGGCTCCTGCCATGTCTATTGCCCAACGGAACTTATCTCGCTGTGTCTTGTTATAAATCTTTTCTATTGGCACGTCGTGTTTCTTACACCTTGTACATGAAAAATTTATTTTAATTTTTAATAATTTTTTGTTTTTACTTAATTTTGTATTTAAATTATACTCACCACGCAACAGAGATACGAGGATCAAGATAATTCAATTTACTGGTGCCTAGAGCAATTTCCTTATTTTCTTCCTTATCTGTGACCTGAAGTTCTAATTTATGTAACTGCTCTTTGAGTTTTTCCAATTGCTTCTTTTTTTTCTCATACAACCTAAGGGTATAAGATTTTTCATAAGAATTAATTACAAACAGAAATTTCAAATAAAAGATTCAAGAGTTACGTACACTTTTTCTTTAACAGAGCCACGTTTTGCGTCTTGCTTCATTCCTTTGATATTTTTCTCCGCTTCAGCAATAACTTCCTTCTTTGCATCAATCTTGCCTTTTAGATTCTCCATGGATTTACCGTGAGTTTTTGGAACAGCTCGCTGATGGTTACACAATATCGCGACAGCACGATTCGCTCTATTGTAGGATAGAATTTTTTCAGCTACCGTCGAATCAGGATCAGTAAGCTTATCCAACTGTTGTTGCAGTGTCCAGGATGCGTTAAAAGTCCTGAACACTTTGGCAGTAAGACCTTCCATCAATTCGTTTAAGTGTTTGTTCATAATTGTAGTATTAAGACGATCGAAAAGTTCATCGCTTGGTGCTTTGTTGTCCATGAAGAGTTGAAGACTCTTGAAAACGCGTTTTTCGACTGGTACTTTGTTATAGTATCGAATTGAGTCTTTACCTAGGATTCAAGAGAAATGTGATTATTTATTGGTACTTAAAAGTAATGGAAAAATTAAGTACTAATTTTATGAGCTTACCTAAGAAATCAAATTCAACTACGAATTCTTTTCCATCCATTTCTTCGTGTAATTTGATATGTTCCACGCGCAAGGAGCAGCAACCGACTGTGTCAGCTTGATCCTCGTCTTTCTCATTACCAGCTCTCAAAGCGAGCCTGTCAATGAAATATAATGCAACAGCCCTTTGCCTAACTCTCATCTCTTTACTCTTCCAGTCGTCGCGGTAAGTTGACCTAATTTTATCTACAGATTTAGCAAGTTTCCTAGCAGTCTCATACTTTTGCCAATCCTTCTCACCTTTAAGTTTACTTGAAGGATTTAACATGACATATTTGACCTGGCCCTGAACATTTTCAGTCCAGGAAGCCAACCAAGTTACAGTGGGATCATGCCTGACTTCTCTCCACTTGTGACCGGGTGGAGGTTTAGGGATTAACGAGTCTTTGGAGCAGTTGATCAAAACATCTTCTGGTACAACTCGCTTTTTAAGTTTTCCCATTTTAGGATGTTCTCCACGACCTCTGAACAAACCTGGTGGTTCTATTTTGAAATTACCTATTTTTTCTTTGTGACCGTCAATTGTGCAAATACCATATTCCTTTTGAATCTCTTCATTCTGTTCTTTAATAGCCTTTTTTTCTTCTTTAGACATTGCCTTACGCTCCTCGCTTTTCTGGGTAAAATACTTGTTAATTTCTGTAAAGTTACATTTCTTCAAATCAGTGATCTTGGATCGTTCAGAGTCTGTCATGACCTCACGCCAGTCGTGGAAGAAGTTGTCATTGAACACTTGTTTTGTTGTATAATCATGTTCCAACATTTTACCGTAGAAGGTGGCAATTTCTTCAGCTTCTATAGACAATTTCATTTCTTTGCCATTGTAATAAAATTTAACACTACTGGGTAGTGGTTCGTATAGCGGTGCAAATACGGGTCCTTTGTGTTCCAAGAAATGCCACTTGGTTCCGTCATCTCTCTTTTCTTCCTCCCACCTGAAAATAATAATACAAACGTCCACCGTACAGATATCTTTAAGAATGAAGAAGATATTTATGTCTGTGGAGGTTAACTTAACCTTAAATTCGATTTTCTACAGGATTTTAACTTCGGGAACTTCGCTTTTGAGCAATAAGAAAAACAATGAATATTAACAACGGCACTACTTTTGTTCACAAGATATTTGATCATAAACTCTAAAGTGAAATTCATTACTTTTATCTAAAGTTTTAGACAAACATCTCATAATGAGTCAAGGCAAAGAAAAACACCGTTGGGTCAGATAAGGTTACGTTACATCACGTGATAAATGGGTTCAAATTTTGGAGCAGCATCTTACCATTTCCAAACTTCTTGTTCTTCTTCTTCTTTTTTTTTCTTTTTAGGACTTGGTTGTGACGATGTAGACGTATTATTTTCTTTTGCATTTGGTTTTCGTTTCTTTTTCGGTTTCTATATACATATATAAAAAAAAGTATTACTCTTAAGTGTACTCCTAGACAGTAAAGAATTGTGTATTATTTGTCTCACCTCTTCAGGCTCTTCGTAATCATCTTCATCTTCACTATCCTTCTTCTTCCTTTTCTTTTTAGATACAGGCTCTTTTTTGGGTTTTTTTCGAGCTGCCAAGGGAATATCATCATCACTATCTGACAAAGCCTTTCTCTTTGTACCTGGTGTTGATCTACTAGACTGCATTGATTGAAAAATAAGTAAATAAGTTACAAATAACAATATATAATTATAATTAATTTGATCCATACCAATGGCTTATCTTCATCAGACTCTTCTTCAGTTTTCATGGTACTATTGTACATTTCAGAAAGTCTAGTGTCAGCAGTTGAATCTAAGCTATTTTCTTCTTTCATTTCTTCATCTTCTTCTTTGATGTATAGACGTTGGCTATCATCTCCGCTATCATAATCGTCATCTGCCTCTTTAAACGATTCTTGTTGCTTCAGAAAATATAACATTTCATTAACGATTAGACTTAAATTTTGCGTGTGAAAATAGTGTAAATAAAAACAAAAGAATTGCAAAAAAAACGTTACCACTTTAACTTCAATTTTAACTTCAGACTTAATTTGTAAATCAGACTCTTCTTTGATTACAAGTTCTTCTTTTATCTTAGGCTCTTCTTTAATTTTTTCCTTCTTTTCCTTTTCATCACGATGTTTAGCTGTAAAACGTATTCTTGTATAAAATAACCGTAAAACAAGAGTTTGTATTAAAACATACTATCCTTAACCTACATTTTTCTTTATCATGCCGATGCTTATCACGGTCTTTCTTGTCTTTTTCGGGGGAACTTTTCTCTTTGTGCTTTTCACTTGAGTGAGAGCTGGAATGACGTTCCTTGTCCTTATCGGAGGAATGCTTTTTTTCTTTATCCTTAGAGCTCTTCTCTTTTTCTTTATCCTTGTCACGAGAGGAACTTTGTGAAGAACTGTGCCGATCTTTGTGTCTTTCCTTATCTTTATCCTTATTTCTTTCTTTATCTTTTGAGCTACTGCTATGGTGTCTGCAAAAAATATGATTTTAGAGCTTTTGTAAGTGGTAAAAAAATTTCGCATAAAACTGTTATACTCACTTGTCTTTGTCTTTAGAGCTGGAACTTGATTTATGGTCTTTGCTTCTCTCCTTGTCACGATTAGAACTAACAGATGAGCTCTTGTGCTCTTTGTCTTTGTCTCGACTCGAAGAACTACTCTTCTTGTCCTTGGACTCTTTATCCTTGTCCCTACTTTTTTCTTTATCTTTACTACTACTACTACTGTGCTTCTCTTTGCTCTTATCTTTAGAGGAACTTGAGCTGTGCTTGTCCTTATGACGATCCTTGTCCCGATGTTCGCTTTTATGACTCTTTTCTTTATCTTTACTCCTTTCTTTATCCTTATGTTCAGACTTGTGACTCCGTTCCTTATCCTTTTCTTTATACTCAGACTTATGCTCTTTTTTGTGTTCGTAACCATTAGTCATGCCATTCATTTGAGCATCTAAATAATAACACAATAAATAATAATATTCTTTCATGTTATGTTTTGATTTTAAATTTATCATGCATCACACAATTATATATTATTTAAATTAAAGCTTTCTCCAAAATTGTTTTAAAACTATAGTGTTCTTTTAAAGGATATCAGATGTGTTCTTGTAAGTACTATTAGAACATCAAATACAAAATTGTCAAAATATGATAATTATTTCAATGTTTTGAATTTTTTCTTACTTAAACTAGAAAATTGTTTCTTCCGTCATAAAAAAAAAAACTTCAAACACAAAACTAGGACCTTAGGTATAACTTTTTATGAACATTACGAACAAAAAAACAAAAAAAGAAATGTTTATCAGATAAAAAAAAGAAAAAAATTTAAAATATTTATACAATAATCAATCGACTTCAAAGCATCAAAAATTTGCCAACGATCGGTCAGGTTACTACCTGTTACTCCGACTCGGTAAGATACAAAAAGCTGATTCGATATAACGTGCTAAAAAGTGGAAATAAAAGTGAAACTGTTAAGACGCGGAAAATAATACTACTTAATCACTTAGTCAGCGTGTAGCCATGGGAAAAATGTGGAAGGAAAAAAAAAGTGATTGAGAAAAGAACGTAAGTAACAGTTCGTCCGTCCGCACGCAAGCGGCGATCGGAGTCGGCTGGCCGTTCTCTTTAAATTTAAAATCTCGGCCTGGCCCACAAAAACCGCATCGTAACTTCGAGAGCTGTCGCAAAGCCGAGAAGGATCCGATGAGCGAGAGAGAAAAAGAAAATCAATTTGCTTCGTCGATTCGAAAACCGGAGCACGTGCCGAATATATGTGTATATACGTGTGCACATATATTTATATAAATAGTGTTCTGCGACTCTGCGATTCTTTCTGATAGTCTGCAGTTACCCGTCGACGACAGAACGTATGATGTGTTGCCTCAAGAGCGGCACATTCGGAAGATACAAAATGAGTTGAATAAAAAAAAAAGGTCCTTCCCCTCAGCGTCCTGGAGGCACGACTTACCTCCATGGTTGCCAGCCGCGCTACTGTTCTCCTTGGCCTTTTTGTCCTGCGAAAAAAGCAGATATTAAGCGTGCATGTCTCAAGACATCATAAAAAAATTGAAGTAAAATGATTTTGTTAGTAAATGTACATGTTTAATCTTTCAATTATCACGTCTACTGGAGCTCATGTTTTTTTGAGCTATATATTAACATCTTCCCAAGGATATAAGCAGCGCTTTCTTAAGAATTAAATATTTAACAAACAAGTACTACAACTGTCTTACAAAGCAATAGATGAACTTGAATACTTGGTATTTTTTTCAAAAAAAATTTTTTTTTTCTATATATATATATTATTTAGATAAATGTAGCAATAAAGTGATACACAGAGACGCGCCGCGAGTCGGGACATAGCCTCTGGACGATAAGAAACGCTTACGTGTTGTAGAGAGAGCAATTGAGGGGAACTTAGTCGCAGACGCCATATTGGGACTTAGAAAAATTTCGCTCGGCGGAGGAGCGGCCAAGAGCGAAGAGGTCGAAGGGGGGCTCGGATCGAAAAAGTAAACTCGTGACGAGCTTCGTCGTCGAGGATAGAACAGAAATGGCCACTTACCGGGTCGACCTCGGCCCTGGATACTGGCAGCTCAACCTCCATTTTCTCCCACGTACGGGTGATAGTCTCTGGCGTGCTTGGCCGCAGCTGTCTCCTGCGAGAGAGCCGTAGCCCGAGTACTTGCTTGCTGCTCTGCTGACCGCCGTCGAGAGACTAAGTTGCTTTCTCGTTCTCTGCTCTCTACACGCTTCTCTTTCTCTCTTGCAACTTCTCTCCTCTGGAAGCGCGACGACGACCGCAACGCCAAAGTCCCGACCAACAGCGGCAAAGATACGTTTACTTATCTTCACACGCTCGCGTTCGAAGACAATTCTTCTCGTCTTCGTGGTCGTCCTCTCCCCTTTTTCATATACTTTTTTATCAAGAACAAAACTGCGTTTGCGTTCGAATGTCGCGCAACAACGAGCGTAGCAAACTTCGACTTATGATTCGCATGTCGCACCTTCTTCGCACGGAAATACGACAAACACCCAACAACTAACGTATCGGAACGTATAATAATGTACACTTAACCCGAACGTCCCGAAGCCAGCCAGCGTCTAAGTGCTGAAAATGTACAACTGCGCATGTGCAGGCTCTTAACTCTATCCTTTTGATCGAATCGAATCGTCGAACGGCGAGATGAAAATAGAGATAAAAAGATGAAACTTAATCACGACCACAAGATACATTTACTCATGATTAAGGAATAAATATATATTTTACACCGCTGTGATAATATGACTTTTCATATTTATGGATTTTGCGAAAAAGTACGATAATGCTAATCCTCCCCGAAGGCCAATAGTTTTTTTTAAGGTGGTTAACATACAGCAGTTAATCAATAATTCGAAGCTTCTTTTTCGCGGTCACTTATTGGAGCTGCATACTTAACTGATGAAATTTGACTACATAATTTTTATTGTATCAAATTAAATTAATTAACTACTAAATAAATTTGAATTTATCAAGTACATTTTTTAATAAAAAGACATTATTCTCGCTTTGAAAAAAATTGTGATTTCTAGAAATCTTCAACATATTTTTTATAATTTTGCATTTTATCGTAAAGTGAAAAATAAATAAATTACATTTTTTTTAATGAATTTCAGTTAAAGAATATGAAAGAAAAATTCAAAGAACAGTTTATATATGATACAAAAATTGTGTTTTTCAAAAATTATAGCATATGCATGTAACTATGACATTTGACAGCTTGTAGATTGTTTCGTATAATATTGTATTAAAATAGAAAAAAAATGATTTAGGAAAAAGGTTTTACTTTTCTGAGATTCGTCAATTTTTTGTTCTTTTCATATTTGATTGTAAAACATTAATATTTAACTTGACTGTTGTGGGAACAAAACTTTTTAGTTTTTTTTGCAAATTAGAGTGTTTATTATTGATCGCTTAGAACTTGAGAATTTCAATGAAATATATCTAAAAAACTTTATTCCGGAGTGTACTTTAAAAATGCCTATTTGCGCTTATAAAAGTAAAAAATTGTATTCTTTTCATTTATGTTTATATAAAATTTCAAAAATAATAATTAAAAAATCATTTTTTTAAATCTTGTAGTCTGTGTACGAAGCTTAAAAAATATTAGTTCTTAAACACGTCAGATTTGATAAATAATCCTTTATACAGTACTGGCCCTTAGAGCGTTGGATGATAAAAGCAAACTACTTGTAGCCAGCTGTCCATTATATGATGTGAAAATATTAACTATATGGAAACGCTTTTTTTTTTTTTTTTTAAATCTTTACTTAGTGTTACTGATAATAAAAACATGGATTATATTGTACATTTGCAAATAAGGCGCTTTAGCACGAGAGCCAATCATGGCTCCTCAACAAAAGGGGAAACAAATGTAGATGTGTACATGTATTGTATATAAGTACTTGACAAAACAGTTTTTTCCGACAGCACGATTTTTGTCTGCACTAATAAGTATCGATATTTTATCATCTTTCTCTTCTTTTGTTTATCGCTTGCTTTTATATCCGTCATTACTTACTTGTACATCTTTAACTCAAATAATACTTTAATTTATTCGCTAGTATGTGACAATTGGCGAAACTTATATCGATTGCTTGAAGTAGACGGCCGTCAATGTTTATACGATAATTTTTATTATAATTTTATCTATTTTCTCTTGGAATGAAGATTTCATGACTTTCATTAAATTTATTGTTGTCTTACGATATAGAAGCTCTTTGGCCTTGCACAAATATTATTATAAAATTATCCTATGAGGTATATATGAGATAATATAAAAAAATACGTAGGAAAAAAGAAAATTATTGTATACATGAGTCCTTTATTGAAAAGTAATAACAAAAAAATAGTTAACAGAGTAATTGTATAAATCGTGCTTTACAGTAAGTATATGTATATCTACATCACATGACAAAATATATGAGTAAACGGCAAGCAAAATGCGCTTGTGTATAAAAAATTCAGATGCATAATTCGGGTATATGATTAAAAATGTACAATTTCAGGGTCAAGTTAATAATAATAATAATTACAATAATAAAGTAAATAAAGATCTATGGTGTATAATTCATCAAGCATATGTGCAAATTAAAAAAAATATCGATGATTCGCGCGTTTGTTTAACATTTAACATACTCGGGCTTGCCTTCGGCGTTCCAAACGGTTTTCATTTTTTGAAACGCGAAAACAGCGTAAATCGTTATCGCCTCCCATTCAGATTTGGAAAGTGTTCCGATTCGACGTATGTTTTCGTTTTTTTGCAAATAATCTTTTGCATGTTGAAACTCGTCGGGGTTATTTACAAGTTGAGCTCCCTGTGCTGGTGGATATGTTTCCAGAGCTCTCATCCTAAAGAGAAGGCCTCTGTTTTGGTTGTTCATTCTCCCGTTTTTTTCATCTTTCATCATTTTCTTGTAATAATCTTCAAATTTATCAAAAAAAATCATTTCCAAACCATACTTCAGAGCTAATTTGCGAAACATAGGCAGGTAGACCAGAAATTCTGGACAGTCAACTACTCCTTCCAAATGGAAGTTGTATTTTGCGCCAAACAATGGTGGCTTATCCTTGTCACATTGAAACTCAATACTATAAATGTCGTTGCCAAACTTATTATCGTCACTTTTCTGCCATCGTGAGACTAATTCATAAGCATTTGGTATTGTTCCAATAAAATAGCCTCCTGGTTTGAGACTCTCGCTTGCATTCTTCATCATACACTCTGCTTGAGGCAGAGATTCAAAACTGTAATGAAATGCAAATTGACAGGACACAAGATCCAGCTGCATACTAGGATCTTTATATTTTTCCCTTAGACGAACTTTACTGCAGTCGTAAGCATGAAACTCTGCTTTGAAATTAACCGGTTCCCTCTTACTACTCATTGTTTTGAAACGCTCGCTACACTGTTCGACCGACACCTCGGCAATGTCAGCGCAAATCAAATAATTTATCTTACTTTTATTCCATTTAAGTAAGTCTCCACCTTTGCCACAGCACATGTCTAGTACGCGCACTGGATCACCGTAATTTTTCTTTTCCTTGACTTTTTCTAGGTACTCATCTAAAAATGACAAAATAGTCATTCTTTCATTCAACCGTTTCATGTTAAAAAATTGTTATCTTGTATGAAATCCACTCACTGATTATCATGCTCTTGATCCAGTTATTGAAGTTCCTCATGGTGACGATGCGGCTTTCGTTCCTTGCATACAAACCCTTTTCCTCTAAGGTGTTGTAGTGACTGGCAACAACGTCGGTGTGATCCTTAATCCTTGCAGTATTCGTCTCTCCCCTAGGTGCCTTATTAATAGTCAAGATTTCTGGCAAGTCTGCCTCGGAAGCGCTTCTTTTTTTTGATGCCTCGATGAGCCGTGTTTGCTCCTCGGCCACAGCATCCCCGTCTTTCTGGCAGTACACCTTGAGGACATTTTCGCTGGTCTGGTTGCTGATGTCTGTGATCCCTGCACTCAGTTCTGACATACTAAAGTTACTTATTGCTGTTGTGTTGTTATACAACTGAAGCACGCTGAACTCTCTCTCTCTCTACTGCAGCTGATTGCAGTTTAACCGGAGCCACTGGAGGTGAGGAAAGGAGAAGGACGAAGACGACGCCGCAGCTGCGGCAAACACGAGTTGCTCCGAATTTGAGTATATATATGTTTGGTGTTTTGCTTACGTACGTTACTGCTTGCATACGGAAGTGTGGTAGTGAGGGTCCCCACGCCACCAAGCAGTCCAAGCACCAAGCACGCACAAGAACAAGTATGAGTGCACGAAAGGCCGCTCAGCTCACAACAAGTTGCAAGGCAGGCGGTTTCTATTTCATTTACTTAAGTACAGCTTATATTAATTGTTACGTGGGAAAGAGATTTGTTCAACATATACATATATATACACATTAACTTTATACATATATTTACTTTGGATTTTATCATTCTGGTAAAAAGAGCTCGGTGTAAGAAATAATACGTGAAGTTATATGTAGTAATTATAGTAATTACTTCTAAATAGTGCCATACGGTCGATTTTATTAAACCATATAAGTAGAATATCTACACTTTTGTAGATAAATTTTCGGATAAAAGATAAATTGTAAACTTGCCGCAAACAGCACAAAATATGTTAACTTATTATTGTCTATCTATTAAATTAGTTGCGGCTGGTTTATAATTAATTATATGGCTTTACTGGAAGTATATAGTAATAATTATTTGGATCAGCGCCATCTAGCGTCGCGGATTTCTGAACTAAAAAGTGGCCCTAAACTTTTCAACCAGAGCTTTAGCGCTTAGAGCCACTTAGCTTATTATAAACCAGCCGCAACTTATTTAGTAGCTATAAAATAAAAAAATAACGATATATGTGTTTTTGGCGGCAAGTTAACAATCTATCTTATGCTCAAAAATTTATCTTCAAAAGCATAAATACATAGGAGGTCGATTTTTTGGTAGAAAATAGATAGTTAACTTGCCGCCAAAAACACATGTCTGATTTTTTTTTTATTTTATAGCCACAAGATAAGTTGCGGCTGGTTTATAATAGGCTAAGTAGCTCTAAGCGCTTAAGCTCTGGTTGAAAAGTTTAGGGCCACTTTTTAGTTCAAAAATCCGCAACGCTAGATGGCGCTGATACAAATAATTTTAACTATAGAGCCATGTAATTAATTATAAACCAGCCGCAACTGATGTAATAGATTGAAGATAAAAAGTTAACATATTCTGTGCTGTTTGCGGCAAGTTTACAATGTATCTTTAACCAAAAATTGACCACTAAAGTATAGATATTCAACTTATATACTTTAATAAAATCGACCATATGGCACTTCTTATTAGTAGTGATTACTATAATTACTACACATAACTTCACGTATATCTTACACCGTACTCTCTTTACCAGAATGATAAAATCAGAGGCTGTATTCCGCAAATGCTACCAGCATGCATGCACGCATTATTGTGTAGGTACACAATTCAAAGTAGTATTTGGTATTACCTACCGAGAAAAGACACACTTACCAACCGCGGATGAATTTGCGACTTATACCCTTGACGTTCAAATTTGCAGACTCCCCGGAAAAATTAAAAAATCTTGAAGGGGAATATCGCAAAATTTAACTTCAATATAGATGTAGTGTTTGATTTTTCACTATTCGTATGTAATTAGTATAGGCTTAATGAATTGAGATCCTACTACAGATGAGTTACAATCTGTACAATTATCTCATTGCAAATAACAAGTATTCTTACAAACCTTCCATGCCTAATGGTATTTGTAATTTATCCGTAATACTTACTTACTTTTTACCAAAAAAATAATTTTTATTATTTCATACAGAAATAGTTTCTTAGCGTTTGGTACTTTAAGTGCTTTTAGTACTTCATCTATCATCTTTCCTGTTGCGATCCGCGCGCCACAAGCCGCTTGCCGTAAACCGTAAATTCCGTAAACTTCTCCAGTCTCTTCCATATTGGCTTCAGAATTGAACGGACAGTCGAATCCAGTTGGAGTTCGAAATCCGTGGCAATCGAGAATTCTAGAGTAATCTAGTTTTCTCAAACCAACAAAGATGAGAGCGAAGGTAATTATTAACAATCTCGGTGCATTATTTTTTTGTTATTGTTTTGTTTTGTCGCAAAATTTCGTTGGTCGCTTCTGTCGGAATCGACCCACGTCGTTTTCTGGAGAATTGTTGTGTTGTGCCGTCCTTTAAGTTAAACGTGTTTTGTTTTATTGTTAACAAGTTGACCTGTTTTATTATCTAAATTTGAATAATACGTGTTGTAAACAATCCGTTGTTGAGATTCTGCTGTTGCTGGCTATTTTTGGACATAACCTAACTGCATAAACACACTATGACTAGTAGTTCTTGGACCTTGAAAATTAGGGTTTCTTTCACTTTTAGGTGAAGCTAAATTATTTATTTATTTATTCCAGTGGCGTAAAAAGAGGATGCGAAGGCTAAAGCGCAAAAGGAGGAAGATGCGTGCGAGGTCCAAGTAAATCTCCCGTTTCTCATTCTGTAAGTACTTGTTTTATATTTTCCACTTTATTTATATTTTATGCCTTGAAACCCTAAACACAACTTGGTCATAGTTTTTATGCCGAAGTATTGTTTATTGTTTAACAGGATTTGCTTATTAATAAAATGAACTTGAGTCTCGCGTGTTTGTAGCTACCAATACAATTAGGATGCTTGTTAAAATCTTAAATTACAAGTTAATCTAAATAATATAACCAAAAGTTATTAAGTTAACGGATTATTTACAATATTTTATTTGGAATTGTATTGAATCTGTAATTGCACCATTGTAAGGGCTTTTGTAGCTCTATGTGTGTTGGCATACCCGACAAAAAAATTTAAATCAAGGACATTTGCTCTTTTTACCTAGATAAACTTCTCTCCAACTAAAAAAAAAAAAAAAAACGGCATCAAATTGAATTCTAAAAAAGTCGAAAATGAAAATAGTTCCAAAGATAAATGAATAATACAATCAACTACGTTTCTTAATGTATTAACCAAGCAAAGCAGAGTACTTTTAACAAACGTTTCTAATGTTCTGAAAGTGACCATGAATTTTTTTTTTGTTTCAGCTGTGGCATTAATATTGTGTAAGAATATTAATAACTGACCATCACCATCAGTATTGCAGAATTTTAGCTCAGAGAAATATTTTATAAATAACTTATCTTGTTTGGATTAATAAATAAGATTTTTCAAGATATACGAAACTGTTAAAAAATCATTTTCATTAACCTAGTACTTGATACATCCTTCATCCTTCTTATTTGACCAGTTATTTTGTGCAAAGCTTTCTTCTGGTTTCTTTTTACACTTAAGTTGTAAATAAGTACATGATATTAAAGTGTAAGAGCTCGAAAAGTTTTGAATATTTGAAAAATTGCATTCCTATTCTCAGTTATACAGCACTGTTTACCCCTTGTTTTACGTTTTCGTAAGAGAGTTACATTGTTTTTTCGTCATGCAAATTTGCAAATCTGATGTGCCCTATATGGATGAACGAACGCACGTTTTATACGTGTAATGTGTGCATATCTGAATACACGTAAGTATACTTGAATGTGCAGTCGAGCAGACGATGCACGTGCACTGTGCACACGAGGGTTATATACAAATCAGCATGTACGGAATCACTTCGCGTTTACTGTACAATTGCAGCACAGCGTCATACCGATCACATATGTGCCGATGTAAATCGATAAATGAAATCAATTACAGAAAACAGACCATTTCACAATGTCGTATCAATTACGCGAATAAAAAACTGAGTGACAGTGAAAATTTTGAGGAGGATAAAAGTGACGAGCATAACCTTCCTTCTGCTTTTGCGACTAAGTACAAAGTGTTCAGGGATGAGGATGCACCGGTGATATTTGATGTTAACGAAGAGAAAAAAAGAATTGCTCTTAGTGAGCTACATATCACAGAGACAGACCAAGAAGATCCTTACGCTGATATTAACTTGACTCGTGAGTTGTCAAATTATTCTGTATTCTAGATGTTAGATGAATTTTAGAGAACTTGTAAACTCAATATTTTCTAAAATCATTTTTCTGATTTTGCGTAGGTGGTACAACCGGAGTTTACGAGATTGAAGATTTAGTTGAAATTTTACAAAAAAATAATGCCAGGCAACTTTTTGTTGCATTAGTACCCAAAGAGAGCAGTTATGTCGATTATATAGTAGTGGTGACTGGGAAATCTTTCAGGCACATGCTAGCTCTTGCCACGACTATTCGTAAAATATTCAAGCTAAAAATGAATAAAAATGATCAAATTCCTAGAATAGAAGGTGAAAACTCTAAAGAGTGGGTTGCAATGGACCTAGGTAATATTGACTTTTATTGTTTATCATTTCATTAAAGCCTAAAGTTTTATTTTATAAATTGATGATTTAATTCAGGTAACATTGCACTTCATATATTTTCTCAAGAGGCGAGAAAGAAGTATGATTTAGAAACTCTTTGGGCTGTTGGCCCTCAACATGATGACTTGTGCAATCAGAAGGATGATGAAGATATCATGGACAAATATAAGTCGTTTTTGAAAGACCTACAGCCTGCTGAATAAAAAGATTTTTATCTCATTTTTTTATTGTACAGATTGTTTATTTAGTTTACTAGTTTGAGTTGAAATCTTGACAATCGTTCTAATAGTTATTTTTTATATAAATAAATAGTATTTACCAATTTTGCACTAAAATGTATAGTATTAACTGTCTAAACTGGCGGTGGGCATCGCTGCAAACTTCAAATTTTGGTGTGTGATAACGAATGAAAAAAATGTAAGTTTTGTGAATCAGCACCAACCATCTAGCAAATACTTAAGTGTAGCAGTGCTCTCATTTGACATTTCTTGGTGTTTGCGAAAAGTCGAATGCGCATGCGTGAAATTCGCTCTTTTTTTTATTCCTCTCTTCTCTCCTCTCTCTCGTTTAATCGACAGATTAACCAGCTTCTGATTTTGGTCTGATCGCGTCATCCGTCATCGACACCGTGTCGTATAGACCCCAGATTCAAGCTGCCAGTCTGCCACCTAATTTTATTTGAGGTGAATTGGGATTGGGTCTCAGTCACCCCATGCACCCGACGCGAGTACGCGGACAGAGTTAAAGCAGCAGTATACAAAATGTCAATCTGAGTATCTGACAATCAGGATGTTTTTGATTAGATATTCATATATACAAGTGTGTTGTGAATAAATGAGTTAATTACTTAGTACATACTCTAATAGTATATTGCCTAACGTATTGCAGAAGCGATGTACTAATTAGGTTTAAAAGGGAACATAATTTGAGCTTTTTGTTCGATATATACTTATAAAGTACCCATATTCAATACAAAAGGGGTACCCTACTTATTGTAATAAATATCCGTTGATTTTACCATGTGATTTTGAAGTCATTTGAGACAGTAACATTTATGTATGGTACCAGAGTTCAACATAAAGAAAGTTAGGAAGAAAATTACTCAATAAATGATTACGCACTTACGGGAAGTGATAGTGATAAGACACAGTTAAGTGTGTCATCTGATATTAGAGGCAAAAACAATGGTGACTTATTTACTTACTTTGAATGATCTATTTGTCGATTTTTAAGCCAAACCGATAGGAAATAAGACAAAACAAATAAAAAGTGACTTAATTATTCCTGTGAAACGTGTGTGGTGTGTTTACATAGACAATTTAAGGTCATATAGTATAATCACACAAAACCTTGATTTATTACTTAATAAAGTTAATAAGTGCTTGTCGTATTTTATAATGTCCGTGATGCAGAGAAACAGTCAAGATCATATGCTCTAAAAAAATTATTGAAAGAGAAATGACAACTATGACTCGGGAGGTAAATGAGATTTGTCAAAGGAAATCAACTAGATACATGAAGATACCTTTAAAGTCAAGGGAACAGGTATACCTGGTGTTCCTTGTACCCACTATTATTAGTTGCCTCGTGTATGTGTTACACTTTGCAGCTGACCTGGTTGTTGCACTGCAACATTACAGAGAAAACAATCCAGCATGGGCTTGCATTACTGTAGGATTTATGTATGCTCCTGCAGTGGCTTATTTTGTCTTGACAATTTCAAGACCCGACTGGTGGATGACCGATGATGATAAGCTGCACAAGGGAGCTTTTCTGTGGTGCCTGATGCAAATTGCCAAACTTGTGGCTTTTCCATTTTTTGCTCTTTACAGGTACTTAAAGAGATAAATCCATCTTAGATATTTAATAAGTAGTTACACTTAAAAGATGTTTTCCACACATTGTAATATTTGTTTCAGATTTGCTGGACTCATAGTATTGTCTGTAGATGCATTGCAGCTAAAAGGAGAAGAAAGAAAGAAAACACTGGACATTGCTGCAGCTCCAGCTGCGATTGAACTCTACTTCTTTCTTCAGGCTTGGTTCCAGGCTGCTCCTCAGGCATTTTTTCAAATGCACCTGTTATTAAGAGAAAGAAATACTCCAAGATCTGCACAATCTGGTAAATTTTTGTAATTAAAATTTTTCAAGTCATTTCAAGATAAGTAAAAATTAATTGAAATTTTACCGTGTTGCAGAGGTTATTCATGGGCTATGTATCTTAGTATCGATTTGTGTGATAGCCATCAAGACAACATCATTTCAGAGATATGAAAGCCAAAGAGTAGCTGGTAGAAAAGTACCTTGGGCAATGTGGCTAAAAAAATACAGGCTTCAGGTAATAACCTATTTAAATCTAATTAGTAAAGGCAAACTTCGTTTTTTTGTAATGCTTATGTTTATGTAACTCTAGATTGTATACTTAAAAACGAGTTTTATACTTTAGTTAAACTTAAGAAATGGGTTGTGTATATTTATTTGATAACAGTACCCAAACATTATATTTCAGGAACTTCAAAGTCTTGAAAAAAAACAGTTACTTTCATCATCTGTGACAACACCTCAAAAAGAAAGTGCTGAACCAATTCTTCAAGAAGAAATTTCAAATCAAGACAATCCTAATTATACATATACTATACAACGTCAAAACTCTGTGACTCCACCACTGCCACCAAAAAATGTCAAGATCATCCCACCTCCAGCTCCGCTTCGAGGAATAACGTCCATCACGCCGTTACCCATTCCAGACATGCCAGCACCACCTAGGCCAGATTCCATGGTTGATAGCAAAGACATAACGTTTGTTCGAGTTGAAGAACCATGGAAAGAAAATTTAATAATGTACCAGACTCTTGGTGATAAGACAGAGGTGACTTTTGAAAAAATTAACAGTATTAAAAGAAAAAATTATTCTAAAGGATTAGACGAAGATGATCCCGTGGGATCATTTCTATCGTTCTTGTGGTGGTTTTTATTCATATTAGCGCGCATATTATCAGTGGCCATATTTTTTGAATTTTACCCTTTATATGCGGTAGGAGTAATAGGGGCACATTACATTTTCATGATTACTTATTTATTTTATTACTCGAAGTATTTTGATGTAACAAGTTTCTTCATAAATTTGTGGCTCGGATTAGTGTATATTTTTAGTTTAATCGAATACAGAGTAAAATTTACGAAAGCCGACAAACTGGTTGCTTTTTACCATGTGTTTGTCATATTGCAAAATACTTTAATGACCATATGTTGGTACTTATACAGTGAATTTGAAGGATTCTGGTACTCATACTCATTTAACTTAATATTCATATGCATGAGTCTATGTCTCTTTTCAATGATAGTGTATACTTTTTTACTAAAGCCAGAAAAGCGTAGAGTGTATATCGCCCAAATATAATAAAATTTACAGTATGTGATACCTTTCTGGATATCTATTTACATTAACTATTTTTTAATCAAGAAATTTGGACTCCGAATCGCTCCAATTGGTGTTTTTAATAGTACGTATAGTTTTACAACATGTTAAGACTGAGCTAATTATAACAGATAGGGACTGCAATCTGTGTAGAATATGATTTCACGTTGTAATCAGCATCTTATAAACTATTTTGTGAAACACTAATTTATTATTTATATCGTAACTACATCACATAAATAATACACTCTAGTGTTACAATTTTTTACCTGGTAGACATATTTACAGATCCTTGTACAATATGTGCAATAAAAATATTTATACAAATACTTTGATTGTTTTTACAACTTTATAAAAGAAAATCCAAGCAAGCTATACAAACAAAATATACCAAAGTTTTATGCTTATTACAAAGTATTTAAAATTCCTTAAACATGTAGTTGAAACATTTTTCAAAAAAACTTTTTGCATTTAAGAAATAAAATAAAATTAAAATAGCGTTGTACTAGTGCGCATTTTTTAAACATTTATACTTGAATTTCTGTGAAGATTACCTAACTGTGCTTCAAATAAAATGTCATTAAGTAATTTTTCAGCAATAATTCTTTGATCCACTCCCATATGTCGAAGTTTAGCTGCAACATTTTTGCCAATCGCATCATATTCATCTTCAACAGTAACTGAGTTGTTGTGGTGAATTCTGATCATTTCTTCAGTAGCACTTTCTTGTGATTTTCTTTTTTTTATATTTGGAGATTCTAGCCATTCTACTTGATCAAATGAATTTTCATTAGACTGAAATTCTTCCTGAAAGTAACAGCAGTAAATTTTCTGAACTTTTTTTCATGAGTGTGTCTTTTATCAAGTTAAATGAAAAAAACATACAAGTGGACACATGTAAACTAACAAATTTTTTCTGTAGATTAAAATAATTATGAGTTTATGACTACATTTATAAAATACAAGATGTATTTACAATACTAAACTTCAAAGATTACAAAAAAAAAAAAAA
>NW_019379710.1:878494-889214 GCF_000648655.2 Copidosoma floridanum
AAAAAAAAAAAATACTTCTAGATGACTAATTAATGAAGTAGGTTAAAGACTTTGCATGTTAAAAAAAAAAAACAAAAAAACTTTATACTTACATGTTTTGGAAATTTCTTGAATCTTAATTTTTGTTTGTATTCTTGACATTTCTCTTGGGCTGATAAATCAATGTAAATTGCTGCAGGCCTCCTTTGATTTGATTTAGTCTTGATTTTCTCCATTAAGAATGGGTGTACTCTCTAAAGAAAATTCAAATGTTCAGTATACCAAAAAAATTGAAGTACAATTAATTTTGATGATAATTCACATACTTTGATGTGGCTGAGAAAATTTCCTGTGGACTTGAGATTGCCATTAAGAAGCTTATTGCATTGCAAACAACGTGCAGTTACGTTTGAATCCTCAAGTTTCACGACGCTAAAGAACTCTCCATCCAGAATAGCAGGTAGTCTTACTGGTGTCAATGTCACATTTCGTTCAGAATTTTGTATGATTGAAGTACTTTGGTCTTGTTCATTTACACTTTCTTCTTGATTTTGATCACCCTCTAGGGTATTCATATCATGAACGGTTACTTCACTAGCAGATTGTTCAATGTGCTGTTGTGTATTGTTGCCATCAATCATACATGTATCGAAGTTTTCAATTTTGCCCTCATATCTCTGTGTGGCAAAAGTTTCCATATTTTCTTCACTGGTCACACAATCATAGAAAAAAAAAAAAGATATTTCTTTCGTTTCTCAGTAAAAATAAATCGGTTTAGTATGCTTTCAACAGATTATCCCTTAAAAAAAGGCAAAATAGTTTTAAAATTTGACTTTTCAAGTTTATAGCTTCACAAACGTTTATCTAGGTAATTCGCCTGGCAGTAGAGATCTTCAAGATAAGCTCCTCTAACCAGATAAGAGAGAACATGCACATACAGGGATACAGGTCAAGCATACACGCACACACATACACACCTATATGTAAAGTATTAAGCATAAGCTCGCATTGCTCGCAATTGTAAGCTTGTCTATATATATAGACTATATTATATAGTAGATAATAGATGAAGGAATAGCTTAATTTTTTAAAATATACAATTGTCAGATGAATCGACGAAGCAACTTTGAATTTTGAAAAAACGTGTAGGGGTAAGTGTACCTATCTCCGTGGCACTTACTGAAAATTCCAATTTAAATGCACCATAAAAAATGGTATACTAAAATTTTTTGGAATATTTTATTTTAAAACTTACATAATCTCTTACGGAATATTTACAAAAATTTCATGAAGCTAAAACTGCAGTAGAATATTTTTAAAACGAATAAAAACGGTATTACCGTGGTTGTGTACCTATTACCGTGTACGTATTACCGCGGATGTATATAGGGTTATGTTTACGTACGCTCACCGCGGAAATACGTACACAATCAGTTAATGAGCGCGTTGTACCGAATACCGTGGAAAATAATTATTTTCTCAAAATATACACAAATATTTCTGTTTGAATTGCATCTACATTAACGTCATTTTAGATTATAAAAATTGAAAAATTATTTTATATGAAACATTTCTTATTTTGAGCAAGTAGGGGTACCCTATCTGTCCCAATTATGGACCCTTTAAGAAAAATTTCGAGCTCAACTTTATTTTGTGTCTAACGGTCAATAGAAATACACCTTGTATAATAACGTATAAGTAGTTTGATTCTTTTTTAACATCAAATTTTTTTTTTATCAAAAAGTTTTGTTATTTTTACTTTAATGATGAAACAAGAAAAAAAAATTTTGTCCGTATTACGGACCCCCTCAATGGGCTTTGAACCTATCGTGGACCCCCCTATTACGGACCCTGCCCATAATGTGGACTCCCCAATTATGGACCCTGTCCATAATGTAAAAAAATATTTGTATGTAATCAAATAAACATTTGAGATTCATTTATAAGTACTTCTCACACTTTTAACAGAATAAATGACTAGGCACTTTTTGAGATAAGTTTTTAAGAACAAACTTTTATACAAAACTAATTTTGTGATAATTACTATTACTTTTTTTTATTATAATAATCTTATATTTTTTATGACTTTGTTATGNCAAATATTTTATTTCTTTTATTTGCAGGATTTTTCATCCCCATTGATTCCCGTTAAAAATTTTAAAATTATATTTTAGTATTGGTAAAGTAAAAAAACATATACGCGCTCGGTTAATGATTGTTGATCAAAGTGACCATGCACACCTTTTATTTAATTGTACTATTTTTCTTTTTTACTCGCATTTGTTTTGTTTTCAGAAAAGAAACGAGTTAATCGGTATAGTAGTTGTTCGAATCGTAATAGAAGAAGATAAAAAAAATAAAATAAATTGTGAGAACTAGTCAATAACACGATCCAGAAATGTGTGATGAAAATATTACGAAATAAGTCTCGATGAGGAACCAAAAAAGGGGCTACGTGACCTTGCGCGTTCGCCACGCGTAATAATGTAATCGTTTGCCATGCAATTATGGTACATACAAGTGAGCTTGATACTCCACTTGTATGTACTATATTTCCGTAAATATATATTATGTATTATGTATCGACTGTATAGTGTATCTTATTCGTAAATCCATTTACGTATCCATTAGCTCATTTTACAAAAAGATTGTAAACTTAGGGTGAGATTACATGGAGTCTGGCAGTCTGCAGACTGGCAGAATCGCACTAAGTTTAAAATATGTTTCAATACTAATATTTAAAACCTGTTACGTAAGCAAAGAAATAATTATCGTAATACATTTGCATTTCTGTATTAACTGATATTTATGAAAAAAAAGGCGACGAAAAACGTTTTGTCACAGTTACATATTGTTAAACATACCAGGTTACATCAGTGACCCTACTGACCGACTGTGCGATGTTAACATAAATCTATAAAAAAAGTTATAAAATAATATTTTACACGTTTTATTGTAATTGAAGTTGATTGTAACTAAGCCTTTATTCTTTTCTGACAATAATTACAATTTTTCCTTTATTTTACTAAATTATTCTGAGATGTTATAATTTAAACATAATTTAAACTTAGCGCGATTCTGCCAGTCTGCAGACTGCCAGACTCCATGTAATCTCACCCTAAAGAGGTACATTTGCTCTTTTAACCCGGTGTTTTACAAAATAAACTGTAAGCTTATTTTTATTTACTTACATGCAGCAGTCACCCAGTTTTTAGTTGAATTTTTATTAGAAGTCAGCTTGTTCTATCTCATCGGAAATTTCCATGTAGTGTGGGTGAGTATTAAATTTATTCAACTATTTCTATCCAGTATAAAATTTTAGGTTAAGTAAACGTTTAGCACACAAAATGCCATGCAGATCATCCTCGGTTCAGATTTGTAAAGTATATACTATGTTACCGCCTGCGTAAAGTAAAACTACGACGTACCTATATAGATTTACTGTTGTTACCAAATTCTCAGTTTTACTAACACGTTTTTAGTCTGTAAATTACAGATTTCACACAGCTTCCTGCTCTGTCTCTGTAAAGGTGTATAGTATAACTACGTTTAATTGTTTTTGCCAGTTTATTCATAAATAGTAAATAAAAGACTTTTAATTAATTTAAGTGACGAGTTATAATTGGTTGTTGCCACTTGTTGGAGTTAATGTGCCGCCACTTAACGACAACAGACCCAATCTACGCACAATATACCAACAATATTTGCGTATAGTACGCAAAATAGTCGATTGTTTTTAGTTTTTGTTTCGTTGTTAATTTTTCCTTGCACAGATTTTTTTTAATTTTATTGGGAACAAAAAATTTACAAAAACCCCTTGAATTAACAATCACTTTAGTGCAATGTTTGCCCGCCAATTTCAAATCCCAAAACATGAAAATTATTTTGGAGCCACACAAGGAACTCACTCCTTCGCTCCATAATCCATGCAGTTTGAACTGAATACGGAACAAAGCATCATACTAAAGTGAGTCAAAATTTATTACTTGCACATTTATCATGAGATGAAATTGAAACAATGATAATTTTCATTATATTACGAAAATAAAGTACACGACATGCAAGAAGTTTTATGTATCAAAAAAGTTAATCATGCATCTCCAGTTGAAATATATAATGAAACTTTTGTTTAAATAATACATTTATCGCACGCTAATCAAGGTGGAACTAGTGAAATTATATTAGCTCCCGCAACTATGGAACATTTAATATTTCGTATCCATCCAAAGCTTCAATGACTCATTCTTACTTGTGGTCCTTGTGGAAATTCTCTCCGTGTAGGTTCTGAGACATTTGCAGATGAAAACTTTGCAAATTAACGTGGCGCTGGAACAAATAAATATTTTTTTAGGTGCTAGATTATATTAAAGTATATACAACTGTTTCTAATTAGTTCGATTTCTCGCCGTATCAGCAAGCAGCAAGACCGGTATTTTTTAATAATTCATTATGAATGATCGAGCATTGTACCTGCAAGTTGAAGCCGTCATAAATTCGACTCGAATTTTTATTTTTTTTATTTTACGTTGTCGCCTCAAACCTATAGCAACACTGGTGCTTTTAACAGTCTGGATTATTAAAAAATGAGTCTCTGTGAATACTAAACTGAGTTAACAAAGCGCTTATAAGCAAATCAATAATAAATCTCTGACTATATATATATTATACAGCTGTTTACGCTAATCAATTGTTTTCTCTCTTCAAATGCGGATTCCAAATAATGTTTAACATTTAGTAAGGGTAACCAAACACATTTAAAACATTGTCGAGAGTTTCTCTATATATATATTGTCGTCTCGTAAAACTAGATTTACTGTAAATAAATGGTAACAGATTGTAGTAGGTGGCTAATTAGGTATGGAAACAATAAAATAATTAATTTATAAAATCTTTCCGTTTTCTATGGTTGAAAATAATAGTGTATGCCTTGGATATTTTTGTAAGTGATGAATATCTAGCAAAAATTATAAATACTGTTACTATAGTCTATGAGTTTGCACTACGTATTTATTACATACACTCGTGAGAAAATTTTAAATTTTGTTAAGTTCACGTGAAAAATAAAATCATTTTCATCGAATGTGTTTTGGAGCATAGATTTTTTTATTCATCCACATCAGAAGTGTTGGATAATCGTGTGAAGTATACATACATATTTTCAACACCAAGGATTTTAACACAAGAAAAATTTTCAAGTGTGTAAATAAATTAGTTCTTCATTATTTTGACAAGATTTTTATGAATTAAACGTGCGTTTTTAACTTTTTAAAATGACAAACTAGATAGGTTACATTACAGTAAACTATATTTAAAAAATATACATGTTTCGTTGATTTCATCGTTTTAAAGCACTTTTTCTAATCCTATGTCACAAACATGAAGGTACATTTTTCAAATATTTATAAATTTGTAAATTTCGATAATTTTGGAAATGTTTATAACTAATGTGCCATTTGGATGGCGTTGGTTCAGATTTTCTCGTGAGTCAGAACAGTTTGCGCGTGCAGCCCAAATCGCCATCAGTTCTACAAAGAGCGATATATCACCCATGCGCACCGATAAGACGGCATTGAAAGTGGATAACTTCAACTAAACCTACAGACTTTCCCTTAGAACGTAGGTTTTTCAGCGAATAGAAAAATAAGCTGATTCGTGCATTGTGGCTTCTTTCAGAATCATTATAGTCCCATTAAACACTTCTTATGATTTTTCTTGGTGACACCACCTATACTGCGATTTTCTAACACCGTAGGTATTTGAGGGCAAGGGTACGCTTTTTGTTCCCACTAACGTCAAATCATAATTGACTTATAATCGCACACTCGGTGAAAGCGTAAGTGAATAAATATGCGAGTCGAGGGCCCAGGAACACATAGTCTGAGTTTACCAACCACAAGTAGTGCATCAGTTAGGAAAACCTCTGGTAGTTTAGTGCCATTACTCGCTGAATTTTCATTTGTCGTGTTTGAATATAATAAGAGTAAAAATCAAGCGAAATGCCTAGCGTTAACGTGAAAATAAACGCCTGTGACTCCAAAACGTTACAAAAAAGAAGTAAGCGTCCTTATTTTATAATTGTAAATTTTGTTAAACAGTTCGAGTCGTATCTGTGCAAACTGATCCCCTAAACGCGAATCCACGCTTGCCCAAATTTTTTTCCGGTAGATTTGCTTCCCCAATTTTCCCCGGTAGATTTGTTTTTAAGGGACCATTTTGCATATTAGATCACGCAAAAACTCGAGTATGAATATTTTGTTCAACGGATTCGCAGTTCGATTTAGTCTAAAATCCAAGAGTTCAAAAAATAAACGCATTAGTGTTAACGTATTATTCTCTTGTGATCTACAGGAAAACCTTTTACTTACTGCAGATTATTGCACTTTTTATTGTTCAAGTTTTTGTTAAATTTTTAAAGTTAATTAAAATTTAACGTATTATTCTCTTGTGTTCTACAGGAAATAGAACGGCGATAACCTGTCAGCAAAAAAGTATTCTGCAACGAGAGTTTGCAAAATCAAATTATTTGTCACCAACGGCTCGTCACGATTTAGCAAAAAAATTGGGTTTGACGGAGCCCGAGATAACGACGTGGTACCAAAACCGTCGATATTTGTTAAAAAAGGCAAGCAAAAAGGACTCGGAGTTGGATGCGCATCCGGTGCTTTTGCCCCAAAAACAACCTGCACCAAGCTCGCTCGAAAAGCAACAAACATCGCAACAACAGCAGTACAACCCGATCGAGTTGCAACAAGAGAATCCGGACACGGCCAATTTAGCAACACATGGTTACCACATTGCTTATAATTTGCCAACCGATTCCTCAAACACGAGCAATAGCTGGGCAAGGTAAATACATATTCAACAAAAATATTTTCGATCGGATAAAAATTAATGGTACATATGTCATTATATTTATGGTGAATAATTTGTGCCATTATTTATGTTTTAGTAATAGCTCTAACGAAGATAGAGTTAATAATCAGAACGGAACGTGTGCGCCAGTGCTAAATCAACAGATACTCCAAGAAACAAACGATCTGCTGGATGACATTAATGAGATAATCATGAGGGAGTGCAATAATTTAAATTTATATTGGTAGTGTTATTTTTATCGCTCTTAAAAGTGTTTAGAGAATCAAACTGTTACTTTTTGACCGAGTGTAGTGTAACTAAATAACGACAAAGTACTTAAGGACTAAATTTAGCAGTAGAATAAGGCAGTAGTTTAATGAATTGATTTAATGGAATTTCTTAAGGTGTTTTTTTTAGTGATTTACTTATAAATATATTAGCGTAGTCGGTAAAATATATTAATGTAAGCGTAGAGATACAACTGTAGAAACGTATATCATCGATATGATTACATTGATTACTGAGGATACGAAAATTTGTATAAACTTTTTGTAAGAATGTGTATGTACAAAGTTATTATTTTAATTAAAATATATTTTTACGCAAACAAAAGTTTATCCAGTTTTATTACAAGTAAAGAAACTGGTTGCCACCCTAGAACTTCTTGTTCTTTTTTTACTTTTATTTCAAATATATTTCAAATTTCAATGAAGAGCCATTATTGGTAAATTAGTTCTGTAAACAATGAACGTTGTAAAACTATATTTGACTAACACATATTCTATTACTAAAAAATAAATAAAATTCTGTTTCTAAAAAATAACTCTTATACTACTGTCTTTCTACTATACTTATAAATTCAAAGCTTTTACTCAAGAAATTTAGACACACCTGAGGCTTAAACACAGATAAAAAAGATAAGCCACCAACAAATGTAAACGGTGATGAACTTCAACGCTGGCTTATCGCATTGCACTTACCTTTTGTATATAATTTATACGTTTGCTCAGTTGTAAGCATACTTTTCAGTTAAAAGAAATAAAAATATACTTAAATTATATTAGTATTTTTCTAAGTTTCTTGTAAATAAAATTATAAAAAATACAACATTAGAGGATCACCGAAGCATTAGTTAACATTTGATATTCAATGACTTTAGAATATTTTTTGGAAAAGGTATTTTTTTTACTTTCATGATTGTTAATGCAAATAATATCCAATTACTTATTCGTTTTATAAATTGTATCTAAAACTACAAATTTATTAACGTCAATTATCTAATGGACATGCAGTTATATCCTCTTATACTTCAAATAGATATTCGATCGAGTTATTTTCTAACCTCCAATTAACTCAATTAATATGAATCACATAATTTATATTTTCTTTTTGACATGTTTTTGTGTATATACATATTCACATACATATAAAACTGCTGCAATAGCAAGCTCACACTTTTCAACTTGTTTTAATCCAATGAAAATGTATTGATAACTTGATTTTTAGTTGTTATATTCAGGAAAAATAAAATGAAAGTTCAAAGTGTATTTGTTCCTGTTTCATTAGAATTTTTTAAAATTATCATAACATGCATGAAAAAAAAAATTAACTTTAGCTTTTGAAATACAGTTTATTAGTATTACATTAAAACTCACACATGTTCCAATACTATAATAATACTTGAACAAATATAATATTTTTAGAGGTTTGATGATTTTGGAAAATACACAACCAAAGGCGATAATGAGAAAAGTTTTAATTAATTTAAAACAATTTTAGTACCAAGTGCTTATGACAAAGAATGTTATCACACCGCAAAAAATAACAAGTCCATACTGGTTCATTTGTTGTCGGTCGGTTGCGATACTTTCCAATAACCCGGAAATCGTAAAAAATACTTAAAAATACTTAGACACATCAGGAGCCGATCACATAAATACCTACAAATTTTTATGGTAACTTTGTCCCACTACATTTTGCCGCCGAGAGGGGCTACGCAGAAATGATCAAACTACTATTGAAAGTCGTAGCGGACGTGAAAGCTGTCAATGTCGGACGACGTAGAGCTTTGCATATGGCAGTTGCAACAGAATACAGTACAGTAATTTTTTACATTCATATCTTAATTCATTTATAGCCGTAGACCGTAATAAACTTTCAATTATAATTGTGAAAAAAGTTTTGTCAGAAATGCGCATTTTTTATCGCCATCCTGAAAGAGGATAATATTCTTTCCATGTAGCTATTAATTAAAATAACTGTTTTTTTCATATTTGTGTAAGCATTTTATGATGTGCGCTATGAAAGCTATTTTTAATACAAATGCCTTGAGATTATTTAATTTACTACACAGACCATAAACAATTCAATAACACTTGTATTATGATACGTTCGACCACATTAAATATGTTTCCTTTTAAGTATTAAATACTCATATCTAAGTCATAAAGATTTTAAAAAACTGATGCCTTAAGCATAACTGTAAGTATTGAAATGTAAAAAAGTTTTTCAATATTAAGATAAGAATTTTCAAAATACTTCAAATTTTTTAATCGAAGTAATTCCACGTTAAAAAATAAGAGTCAACTATTACGAATAGTTGTAACCTATAATACTGATGAGTACTAAACTTACAAAACATGTAAATCTCATGAGTCCAATTTTTAAACGAATCATGAGATCAAAGCAACACACATACACATACTATTGTTACACAAACAATACTTTCAAAACGATACTTTAACACACATTTTGTAATTTCATGTTTCTAGAGTGTTTTGTTAACTCATTTTTATCCCACTTTTTAATACTGGTCAAATTGTTCAAGTATCCGTGAATGTCCTTCAGATCCTCTGGAACTTGTAGATAAATCCTATCAAACTCTGGCAGCACTTCTTCACGAACCAATTTGAAAATGTTATAACTCCGACGAGTAATCATACCATCATAGAATTTCTGAGAAAAATAACACAAGTTTGTACAAAATTACATTTTTTTTTTAAACGAGCGCACATAAATTGACGAAAAAAAAAAAAATTACTTGCACGATTCATTTATGCATTGGATTGACAGAGAAAAAAAGGTGCAATTTCAACTGTAGGATTTTATTTAAAAATCCTTATCATAGTTTAATGTTGTATCAATATTTTGTCAGCAAATGTCATGCAGATAATACAATTACAAACTATGGAAAAAAAAATTAAAACGATTTTCATTGCATCCGGTGTGCAAAAAACGATTTTTTTTCGCTGTTTTTGTACATCTACTTTTCATTACAAAGCAATACAACAACTTTTCATTGTATGGCCGAACATGTAACGTGTACGTAAAAGAAGTTATCGCGAAAAAACTGTTTTTTTTTCCCTCGGATAAAAACCTTCATACCCGAAGTTACCTAAAAAATGTAAGCCTATTCGTATGATAATTTTGGCACTCTTATAAACAGGTAACGACTAAAAATTGAAAAAAAAAAAAAAAAAAAAAAAAAAAAAGGTTTCGCTACGAAGCTCTCACCTGCAAGTGACCGCCTCGCGGATTGATCCGAATGGCCTTCGAAAAATAAACCAGGGCATTCTTGACGTCTTTGCCCTTGAAAAAGTACTGCACGGCCACGTTCAACAGCAACAATTGCTGCAAATAAACGTCGTTCTCATACTTTCGGACCATACCCTTGAAGTAACCGACGCAGTCGAACTGCGGCAGCAGCTTCGCCATCATGTCGACGTACTGCATCTCCGCCTTACCATTGCCGCACTTGGCCGCCTCGTAAAAGTACGTGGACGCCAACTGAAAGACACACCCCAACTACTTATCCGTTTATCTTCAAAAACGTCAAACAATTCTCATACACATACATATATATGTACGTATATATATATATATATATATA
>NW_019379710.1:889320-907637 GCF_000648655.2 Copidosoma floridanum
TATATATATATGTATATACCTTGTACAAACCCAGCCTCTCGCAGTAAATGCCCCTGTAGTGCAGGTACATCGAGTTCCCGGGGGCAAGCTCGCGCACCCGCTCCAAGCACGCTTGGGCGAGATGCAAGTACCCGGGGATCCTGACAAAACCCAGGGCCAGTCTCAGATTGATCCCCACGCTTTTGGAGCCCCGCGCGAACGCCCCGAGGTACAGCTGCGCTGCCCGCTCGAACTCCCTGCTCTCCCGGTGCATCAGCGCCGCGAACACCCCGTAAAACGGCTCCCCGGAGAGATCGTAGGCCATGGCCAGGTGGACGCGCTCCTCCCGCCCGGGCTCGAACGACGGGCCGTCCCGGCGTCGCAGCCGACGGAGGTTCTTCCCCAGCACAAAGTGCCACAAGGGGCAGGCCGGGCTGGCGCGCACCGCCTCCCGGGCCAGGGCCGTCGCCCGGTCGAGCTCCTCCTCGTGGAACATCGACCAGGCCACGCTCTTGCAGCCAGCCAGGGTCGCGCGAGCCACCAACTCTTGCTCTCGGGGTCTTGCAGCCGCGTCGTCGCACTCCCATTTGTCGATGGCCGGTGTCGAGCGGTGCAGCTGGATTATCCTGGATAAATGGCACCGCGTGGCTTCGACGATGTGCTCGAGGACCGTAGGCGAGATCCCTTGTCGGGCCACTTGTCTGTACGACCCAGGGAATAACGTATATACATATATGGTTGGCAAAAACAAAAACGTGTTTGAAAAAAAAAAAGAGCCACTCACTGGCGGTCCAGTTTGACGAGGCATTGGTCGGCCAGTCGCGCTCGTTCCTGGGCCCGGTCGAGCTTGCGTTGAGTCGCGTTGATGTAAACCATGACCGCGGCCTGGACGATGGCGACGACCGGCTGCTCGTCGAAGCCGACCTCGAGCTCTTGCTCCTCCTCGTAGCTCGCGGCCAGGCTCGCGTCGATACCCCAGACGAAGGGCGACTCGAGCGCGAGGTCATTGGTGTCGCGCGGCGCTTTCCTGGCTTCGTCCACACTCGTCCTGGCTATGTGCGTTGGGGCCATGGTTTGTACCTTTTTTGCGGTCGCGAGTTTCCGAGGGACGATAGGTCACGGGTGCCGAAGAAATCAATCTTGGCTGAACGATACCGTACGCGGTGGGGCAGTCTAAGAGTCTATATACACGCACGAGCACCGACCTCAGATGACGAGTTTCTCGGAAAAATGGCCAATGTGTACTTGTACAAGTATAGAAATGAGTGGCACTCGTGCGCGTGTGATGAATACAAATTTATGAGTGTACCTGTGCATGTGTGTTTATTGCAAATGAAACAATACTCGCAAACATATTGTTTTGCGAGATCGCGTGAAATGTTCTTGGATTGAGAAACCAGTCAGAAAGTGTCTGCCTATATATATATATATATATATCTCCTTACCCTTTTGTCTTGCTTTTTATTGCGCGCAACACCGTTTGTTTATACTTGTTACTTTCTTGAATATTATAAAAGCGTGATATGATTGTACATATAGTTATAGACATATAATGGGATGTTCCACTTTACGTCAGACGGCCGAAAGAGGTGTACGATTTTGTGGATTTTTTTTTGACGAAAACACTTTAAACTTGTGACCATCACTCGTGGCTTTGGCGTACATTAAAAAATATAAAAAAATTAATGAGTAGTATTTTCATGAAGGACTATCGGTCAGCATGGGTTTCGACAAAAATATTTTTTTTACCGTCTGACTTGACGCGGGACATGCCATATACATAATATATTACATAAAACTACATCCATAGCGATTTCTTGGACTATGATATATATATATATAAGTAGAGTATAAATGTCGATTCCTAAATTTAACTTCCAAACAAACAGATCCGAAGGTGTGCCCCTATTCTTACATTTATGTACTCACTACGAAAGATAATATACTTTAGTGTATGTAAGTTTTGCTCATATACACAAGTATGTGTATAAATTGATCGATAAATTACCTTTATTTATTAGATTTTTGGAACTACGCTGTAGGAACACAATTATACACTACGTGTTTTTGTTTATCTCAGATATATATTGTAAAATAATATACATACATGGGTCATTTTACGAATAATGCCATTTTTATTGGCCCTGTCAATTGAAACGTCATTTACAGAGATTTTATTTTAAATACTTACTTAAATAATAAATAGTGTTTTTCGCCCTCGGGTGGTTTTGGGAGGCTGTTACTTCCTCGGGCGAAAAAGCAGTTTTCTGGAACTCGTTCGAAAAGTCTCCTTTACGAACCTCGTTACGTCCCTCGCCTTCGGCTCGGGCCGCAAACGTCTCGGTTCGCAAACAGAGACTCTTCAAACTCGTAGGAAAACTACTATTTTCTGATAAAGTTCCATCAAAAATTAGATCATAAAAAACGATATTGCTTTTATTTCAAACGGAAATAAGGGCGACTACGTTGGCGTTATAAGCTTGTCCCATTATGTCCCCACTCTAATCCTCCATGCATTTGTGTAATGGCCATTTGCGATTGTCGTTTTTATTGTTCCTTAGTTTTCGGCACAATACTGACATAGTCAATAGCTTTTGAGTGCTGCGTATGAGAGAAAAATGATTTCGTGAGTAATCAAATTCTAATGATCTCGAAAAAGCGACCCTGTAGTTGGAATCGCAGTCCGAGACAAAGATTTTTTTTCCCCAGGGAAAAACAATGAGCCGTCCTTGGTCGTGGAATTTGGCGTATTTCAGATGCACGAAAATAATTGTTTTCTTTGGTATGAAATAAGGCAAGGCAGCACCTTGTCAGACATCTCTGACCTGTTCTGATGGACCATAAATACTTACATGCGGCTACACGGAGCGCACTTACAAGCTTTACCTAACCATTAAAAAAAAAGTAAAAAATAATTTTAATTACATCCTAACTCTTCGCTACTTCAATTGTACTTTATTAGAATGACAGAACACAGATAATTACTAACCTTTTACGAACATATATTTCTTATATATGTGTAAGACCTGAAGTATTACGTGGGTAAAATATTTCGTTAAAATAAATGTTTTAAAATACATTTATATCTAAATTTACATACAACTGTGTTGATGGATTCGAAAATAATTACAAACGTTTTTAAAGTAAAAATTAAACAGTACCACTATTTTATTTGGATACAGATACTTATAGATGCAAGTACTCATTGTGACCAAAGTTCTACGAAATCCTTTTTTTTTTTTTTTTTTTTTTTTTTGGCCAAATTTCACTAATAGTAAAAAAAGCATTCAAGGGGCGTACATTTTCCAATAATACTGTTGCTTAAGGATACGATCAAAAAAAAAAAAGTAAAGTACTAGTATTATGATTAGAGTGTGTTAGATTGCGAACAAAAAATAATTTTCAAGTGGCAACAATCAATCGATAAATATTAGATAGATTTTCACGAGTTTTTTTACGTAAGAAGGTAATGCTTAAAAACTAAGACTCACACTTAGATGATGTATTTATAAATTATTAACAAAAGTGTTTTACATATAATCCTTTAATAGTGTGTATCAATAATGAATGCTTAAGATAAAAAAAAAAAAGTGTTGCCCCATACGACCTAGCTCTAAAAGCAGAAATAATTTTTTGTTTTCGTTTAAATTCTTACGACTTTGTTTATTAACGTAAACAATTGGGATTTAGACAAGGGATACTCTTAAATACCTAAATATTTAAGGAAAAATCATTAAACAAATTATTAATTAAAGCTATTTCTCGCAATCAAGATCAAATTAATATATACTCAAAATACATATATTGTGTATATTTGTCGGTCGGTACTCTCGGTACAGTCGGTACAGTCGCTGCCTGTCGCACCGTCCGTCGGTGCATCAATTATTAATTATTCATTAACGCTCCGCTAGATGGCGCCGATTTGGACCTCCATCTTTGTTATTGTTTCTTTCTTGTCGAAAGCGGCAATGTGTGTACTGTCACTTAATTAACAACAACATGTGTATCTTCGAAGTAAAAAATTCGTCCTTGCAATTTGTTTTTACTTATAAGTAGATGTAAAATAATTTTCAAGTTGTTCGACGCATTTTGAAGTTCAACCCGACAATACGTGAAAACGTGCAATTTTGTTTAATTTTATATTTTATAAGGTATACTATAATAAAATGCATTCAAGCATTAACAGTTATTTTTTACAACCGTATTCAATTGTACCAAGAGTGTTTCTATATTTATAAACAAATCGAGTGGTGAAACAAGTGACGTTTCTTCGAACTTTTTGTCAATTTCAAACGTTCGTTTCCCCCGACACTTTTTTAGGTTAAGCCCGTCAAAATCAATAGTTTTAATTGTCCTTGAAGAAGTAACTCAAGTAGCACAGTCGAGTGCTTGCTTTGAACGACTTTGATATTTGACATAGTTTTCTCCCTCGTCAATAGTAATAATTAGAGACTCGTATATTCTTCTTCAATGCGAGTCCTCGAAAATCTTGTGAAGTGTGTGCACGCCTAGCCTGCTTTTGTCTGCAGGGCCAATCCTCTCTTTCTCTCATCATATTTCCCCAACGACCTTACTATTGATAAAACTCCGAAATTACCTTTGCAAGTCTATAGGCGGATGCCACAAGCGCAATAACACCGCAACTCGAATAAAAAAAATGTACACTCGGCAGAAGTAATAATAATATGAAATTGAACTGTATTATAAAGTATACGAGTTTTAGTTTTTATATCGTAATGTCAAAGTGTCATTTATTTTACAGGTAAACGAAAATGTTCAAGAACACGTTTCAAAGTGGCTTTCTGTCAATTCTCTACAGCATAGGCAGCAAACCGTTGCAAATTTGGGACAAAAAAGTTAGAAATGGACACATCAAAAGAATCACAGACAATGACATTCAGAGCTTGGTTCTGGAAATCCTGGGCAGCAACGTCAGTACAACGTACATCACGTGTCCTGCAGATCCCAGAAAGACCCTGGGGATAAAACTGCCTTTTCTGGTTATGATTATTAAAAATTTGAAAAAGTACTTTACCTTCGAAGTGCAAGTCAGTATTCAATCATCATTATTTTTATCTTACTAATACGTTTTCGTATTTCACTAGTGCCATTTTCATTTTTTTTTTTTTTTTTTTCAATAATTGTTGCAGATTATTGATGATAAAAATGTAAGAAGACGTTTCAGAGCAAGTAACTACCAATCCACGACCAGAGTAAAACCATTTATTTGCACAATGCCAATGAGACTTGATGATGGTTGGAATCAAATACAATTCAACTTGGCTGATTTCACGCGAAGAGCGTATGGAACAAATTATGTAGAAACTCTAAGGGTGCAAATTCATGCAAATTGTAGGATTAGAAGGGTTTACTTTTCTGATCGATTGTACTCTGAAGATGAGTTACCAGCAGAATTCAAATTATTCTTACCTATTCAGAATAAGGTCAAGTGTTAATGAATAACAATTATTTTAGTGCTCTAAATTGGTTTCAAATAAAAAATATAGTTAAATTAAAAACATAGCAAAACTAAATCACAAACACTAAAAAATTTTAATGTTTGACTGATAATGACACTAAATGTGATATTTTTATTTGTTACTGCAAAAAGTGATCAGATACTTAGTATATCATTAGTACAAATGGTCGACTGGAGTATTTTTTTGGGAAGAAAATGTATGTGCTTACAATTATTGTGAACTTAATTTAATGATATGTGTGAATCAATTATGCTAATGGTGAGGCACAAATGCGATTTGTCTATCGAAAGAAGATAAATACTGTTGTGCATTAAATCTTGTCAGTCAGTGCCTTGCTTTTCATATTCACGGACTTTGCACCTTAAATGATAAGCAATCACCTATCATGTTAAAATTTTCTTTCAGTCCTAAGTTAACCTGCTTTTAATAAATAATTTTTACAAACTTACTCATTACCTTTGTTTCCAGCAACCCACTTAAATATGAAGGCTATCCTGATATTGCACAAGTACATGAGAAATTCTGCAAAAAATGAGTTGAATTTTACTTTGCGTTTTCTGCACTTTTTTTTTTTCATTTAAGGTAAACAAATACAACAGTTGTCACCCTGAAGAATCCTCTTTCAAAATGTGACTAGTCAGAAATCAAAAGTTTAAATCAAAGTGAGAAAAAGCTTTCAAGTGAATCTTGTCAAGCTTATAAGTAATTTCCTGATCAAAAGTTTAATACAGTTAAAGGTCATTCGTCAAATTCAAATAATGTTCATAAAAATGATCAAAATTTAAATAAAATTTGATTGCTGCCCGTTTCCCGATATTATTTTTCAACTCAAAAAGTCAGCTCCGATAATAAATTACACATTGTATAAAAAATACGTACTTATTTAATCCTAGGTGAAAAAAGCTGCAATTTGCCCAATAAAATAATTGCAATGATTAACAATAATGTCCCAAACCTAATGTCTATGCTCTCGCATGCGTTGATTTTCCCTTTAAATTGAATATTTTCACATCGACAAAACGTAAAATCAATCTTACCTAAATGTACTGACGAAAAAAAGCGAAACGTTGATGTTTCACGTCTTAAATTAAGAAAAATTACGAAAATTACATATTGCGCGCATCGAATCCCCTACATGACACGAAATATCCAAAAAGTCAAATAGAGCGAAACACAATAATACAAAACATATATTCTCGAGGAGCCCCTGTAACTTGTAGTTCTTCGAACGAAAACAAAACGAGATATAGCTCGCCACTGCAACCCTTTCGACTCATTTTCTCTTACTGTCATATATTATTCATCGACTTAATTAATTATACACCTATATATACATTTCAGGCTGTGGTCATACACACACATATAGCTCAGGTCACTCGCAACATCTATTCACGTACTACAGCAATCCACAAGTATAAGTATGATGCACACATATCAGCAGCAAAGTAAGCGCCCATCGACACATTAATTGCTAATTATTGAGTATTGATTTTTTTTGTTTTTTTTTACCATGGGCAGTAGAGGGGTAGAGGCGGGGGGGGTTGACGCCTCCCCCATATTTTCCTTTTTACCCCGGGAAAGGGGAGATGGAAAAAGAGCCAGCCGGTGCACCCTGTGCCGCGTGCGAAGGGACAATTAAAACACGTCGCGCGCACAGCCTCCCTCCCGATTATTTCCGGTCCAGAAGGAAGGGGTGTGAAAGCTCGCGCTTGCGCCGAAAGCTGGACCGTTTCGGAGTCTGCGGGGAAAAAAAAAAAAATTCGAAAGCTCTTGTTCTCGATTGGTTCGCAAAGACGCGCGAGTCATTGTTTTTCTACAAACATTTTCTGGATGAAGTATGAAATTGCTCATCGCGTCACGTTTACACGGGGGATACATTAATGTAGGCACGTAAATGGCAACAAAGAATGGGTGGGGGGGGGGAGGGTGGCAAAACTGATTGTATATATATAAACAGCCAGAGATGAGTTTTTGTAAAATTTATTTATAACGAGCAACTACTAATCGTAGCTACGATTTGTCACGTGGTAGCGCGCGTCAGCGAGAAAGAAAGGTATACATGGATATAATTAGCAAGCAAATGAGTATCGCTAAAAATGGCGGAGCAATTAAAGGGTGCGAACAGAGTTCGTCGTGGCGTCAATCAGTTACGATTCGTCCTACACTCTACTGTGATCGGAGGCAATTGTCACAATATTTTTTTTTTTTTTATACCTTCCATTTCACGGACGATAAAGATAACAAGTGTATATATATATATATATATATTATTGTTTGTTTTGTCCACCTCTCTGCAAAAGAACCTCCCCCAAAGGTTTATTTATAAGAGCTCGAGCTATAGTATACATATTATTGTGTGGAGGGGCACGCGGGGGGAGGCAGACGAGGCGGAGGTACAGAACCGCAGCTAAAATAAAACCGCGATCCATAACATCGGTGGGAAGGGATGTGTGTGGGTGTGTAATGTATCGCACCCTTCCCCCACCCCTGTATACCTTAGCTGCCAACCCACTTCTGTGGGCGTATGGATACAGGTTTATTTATAAATACCCTCCTAAAAAATCATCCCCTCGAAGTAGGGAAAAGGTGGATAGGGTTGTGTAGACACACACACACACACACACACACACACACACACATTAACCGAATGGACACTTGTGAAAATTTACGCGAAACCTACCTACAACACCGGAGGAAGGGTTGATATACGAGACGAAGGGTGCACACGTATACGTATTATACGTAGTAATGATAAACGTATACACCGCGCGGCGTACAACCCGTGGAGGAGGGTTGGTAGGGAGGGAGGGAGGGGGGGGGTGGGTGGATAGAAAGAGCAGACGAGGAGGGAAAAAGATCAGCGGTGGTAGTGGTGTGGTGCGCCCCTACCTGGATCCGCTGCGAGGCTGGAAATGAAGAAGACGAAGAAGAAACGCCAGCGGCGGGCGAAGGGAGGGCTCGTCGGGAATAATGTAATTGTCGTGGTGAGGAGAGGAGGGCGGAGGACCGTAACCGAAGCGGCGCGCGCTTTTAGTGGAAAAAGTGCGCCGAGACGAGATAGATGCCGTCGGGCGCGGACGCTGCATATCATATTTATTTATATATATACACCGTGTAGCCCCTAAATACATACATGTATATGTATATTGTTTACGGGCGTTGTATACGCAGACCTGGGGCATCGTGAATACAAATTGATAGCGGCGAGTGGCGTGTTTTGTCGTCGATCGGTATCGGTTGCGATCGAGTGATCCCCCGGTACGAGGCGCGGGTGATGCGTGACGCGATCGAGATCGCTACGCGAGGGAGGGATCATCGTGCATAGCCAAGCGATGGGAACCACGGGGAGAGATCCGACGCCGAAGATCGAGCATCAGCTGGAAAATAAGGAGGAGGAGGGGGTGGTAAACAGGGGAGCGCGGCTGGTCCAACAGAGGTGCAGGATATGCGCGGGCTCGGTGCGGCGAGTCGAGGCGAGGGAGCCCGAAGACGGTGGTGGTGAGGCTCAGGCCGGACAGGCTGTGTGCGTCTTTGGCGAGGAGGGCAGGAAGAGGAGCTTGCAGAGGAACGTGCTCAAGTACCTGCACATTAGGGTGCGAAATCCTTTTTTTTTTTTTTTTTTTTTTTTTTTTTTTTTTTTTTTCTGTTGCTGTCGTAGGTGGTGTTTTTTTTTTTTTAATATATCAGAAATGTTAAGGGAAAATTCTTGGGGGAATACAATTTTTAAACAACAAAAACAACGTGGCTTTTCACTCACGTGTTTTTTCGTTATTTCAAAAGCACGCAAAGCTCCACATCCACCCAAAACGGATGTTCCTCGCGCTGTGCACGTGTGCCTCTCTCTCCCTTCGTGATCTTTATACTACATAGGCATATTCATTTCTTGTCCTTTTGACCCTTTTTATACAAAAAAAAAAAAAAAAAAGCCTCGAAAATAAAACGAAACCCTTGGTAGGCTTCTTATGTCGGCCTTGGGAGCTTATATTGTAAGACGAACAAAAGAATCATAAAAACAATACGAGAGACCGCAGTAAAAATGATGTTAACAAATTATACATGGGAGGAGAAAAAAAGGCATTTATAATTTAAATGTAGATACGTACGAGTACAGGCAGAAAGTCATAATACTGTATGTGCGCGAAGTGGATGTAGAGCGAAGCAAGCTGGGGAGGGGTGAGGGGTTAAATTGGAGCGCGGCAGTGGTAGGAGGAGGCTGGACCTGTAAAATTGTAAAGAATTAGCATTTTATTGATTACCAGCGCTGGCTGCAGTAGATACAGACAGGGGAGAGAGGCCGAAGTATAATATATATGTATATAGAGGGCGGGAGTCGTCTGGCGTTAACGCGACTGTATCTACTTGTACCGTGTATATTTTTTATGTGAAATATACACCTATACGTATTATTACGTTGCTTTGATGACGATGCGCTTACTTTTTCATCATATCGTACTTGTTACTTATCTGGATTTTTTTTTCTTTGAAGTATTGTCGTTACACGGAGGTACACATGTATTTTTTTTCTGATCACAAAATATTTTTTTGTATGGTAGTGATTTCGTGCACTTTCGACGTTTCATTCATTTTTTCGCATCTCAATAGCAGTAAATTACTTGACCAATTCTACCTTTAACGAAACCTTTCTCAATGCAAAATTAAATACAGAAAATTTTGTAAAAAAAAAAAAAAAAAGAGCGGATAAATTTGTGATTTTTTTTGTTGGTAAATAAAATGTTTCTTGCTTGGATTCTTTGATTTATTCGTAGTAAAGAAACTCTAGTAATTTTTTTGTAAAATATGTAGTTTTCGCAAAAAACAATTGTTATTTAATTCATGATTCGTCGCGAAATTTGGCATATTTTTTGTTGAAAAGTTATAACGTTATTTAAAAATTGAAAATTAATAAAGTAAATTTAAATTTTATTTAAAAAATAAAACAAACAAAACTGGTTTGGGAGATCTTTAAATCTAGAACTAATTACACGTACAAACATTGAATTTAAAAAAAAGTAAAAAAGAATATTAAATTTTAAAATCAATACATGGATTGGTTCGTGCTCTTGTATTCTCAGCCGGAGTACGAAATCACCTTGATCCCTATGAAAAAAAAAAAAAAAAAAAAAAAAAAAAATGGGTGATCACAGATTTAGACTTTTCGCTACGTCTTGAAGTGTGGGACGGTTGCAAGTGAGGGTAAAAATTGATCGACATGTCCTCGCAAGTGCAGTTTATATAGATTTAACCGAATCGCATGTGGCCGTTTTGAGAGTTGATGAATATTTAATTTGCATTCAAGTAAATATACCTCCCAGCGATTTCGTTTGCGTAAAATTTTGAGGATCACTAACATTTTAAAAATATTTTGCTTGTTTTTCTTAACAAATTGTAAGTTTTATTTATAGATTTCTACACCTATTTAAGTTTTTTTTCCCTTATTCTGGTAATAACATAATATGAAGTACAGATCCGAAAGTTGCAAATAATTTACGAGGTTAATAGCACATTGGGTGACATATCAAATTAATCAACAAAGATTTCATTATTCATCGGTCCATTGTAGGTCCAAAGCCAGAACTTTTACGCGCTAACGCGCTGCAATTTTCTGTTCGAAGTAATTAAACTAAATGCACACAGTAACAACTTCATGAACGCAAATAAACGAAAAATAGGGATAGAAAAATAATTTTCACAGTACATATATACGTCTATAAAACATTAAAAAATAAATTAAAGCGGATAGAACAAATTTAATAACATAACTGCTTGTGTACTCAAAAATAGATAACTTCAGAAGACACTTTGCCGAAAATGGTGTGTACGACGTGTATCGATAAACTAGATGGGATTCACGACTTTGCGACGATGGCACTGAGGAGCCAAGAAAAACTGAAACAGGAGCTTCTGAGGGTACCCGGCGATCCAACAATTGTTGTCGACAGTTTGGACAGTTGTCCAGATAAGCTCGAAGACCGCGGTCTTCTGCACTCGATATTGACAAAGGTATATAAGTTATATTTTTTAATTTTACGTATAATGGATCCTTTTTGCGTTAAGGTCAATAATATTCTCTTTTTGAATATTTGTTAGGTACATCTGAATTCATATTTTCGTGATTAAATACTCATTTTGGAACATTCTACAGATGCCTTAGTGAAAAAAAAGATAACATATCGATTTCGAATGCGAGGAAGTTGTGAACCAATTTTTTTCTCCTGATAGTTCTTGTACTAGTTTATTTTCTCGTTGAAGAAAAATTTTTCTTGATCAAAAATTTAAGTAACTCGTTTTTCCCATGAACCAAGCATATAATTAAATTCTAAAAATGATTAATTCCCAAGAGTACCCTTTTGTAGCGATAAATGAGAAAACACCTGAAATCGGCACTTGAAAGATCAACCATGTATAAAAGCGTCGTATTTTTATTTTATTTAATTATCATCTAAAAAGGGATCCATCGACACCTCGAACGGCGGAGAGTCACCCCCTTGGCGCCAAAGAACACCGAGCACGGAGGAAATGGAAGTAAAAATCGATCCCATGCTGTTCCTCCAGTGCGCCCTCGAGCAAGCTTCGTCGGTCGATTGCTCCGATTACTCGGACGACGACTCCGACAAAGAAGTCACCTCTTACGGCACTCTGACCTCCGAGCCAACGACAAACAGGTGAACACACACACCACATAATACACACGTGGATCGTGACACATTGACGAATCGACATTTCCCAGGGCCCACAAGAAAAAGCACACGTCGAGCTCGACGGCCGAAGAATCCCAGGCGAAAAGCCACCGCGACAGCAACGACAACGAAAACAGCCCCGACAACGCGGTGAAGTGCAACTTCATCGACGAGCCGGATTACTACGACGATTACGAGGACCATCGTCCGGCTTACTTGGAAGAATCGCACGACGCCAAAGTAAACAAGCCGCACTCGTGCAAAGTGTGCGACAAGCCCTTTGCCTCGCAATTGGCGCTTCAGAATCACCTGTGGTCCCACTTGCCAACGACAACGACGACCACCACGCCAAACGGTCAGGACTCTTCGTCCTCGCTAATACTCAATGGCTGCGGGGTGGAAAATCATCTGCTCGGCGAGGCGAGCTTCATCTGTCCGATATGCAGCAAGAGGATCTCGACGAAGGGCAACCTCAAGGTGCACCTCGAGACCCACAGGCCCAAGGGCAAGTACGGCTGCGACATCTGCGGGAGGATGTGAGTACCTTTCGACTCTGAAGTTCAACTTCTCGTGTATTGTGTGTATATATATATATATATATATATATATATATATATATATATATTATACCGCGCCCAAAGTAAAAAGAAAAAAAAAGAAAAAAAAGAATCAAACGTACATGATCTTTGAAAAATTCTTAGCTTCAAAACGCAATCCAACCTCTTTCGTCACAAGGAGTACCACAGCAACGTGCAATTCCCGTGCTCGGTGTGCGGCCGGGTTTACCCGACCAACTCGACCTTACGAGCGCACAGCATAACCCACTCGGACCTCCGGCCTCACGCGTGTCCCCTGTGCGACAAGACCTTCAAGCGCAACCAGGACCTCAAGTTCCACATCAACCAGCACACCGGAGCCCGGCCCTACCAGTGCCCCTACTGCCCCAAGGCGTTCGCGAGCTCGGGCAATTGTTTCTCGCACCGCAAGCGCATGCACCCGAAAGAGGTCAACCGGGACCGGCAACGAGCCGCCGATCTGATGAGATGAGTCGCGCTGGGGTGTGATGACGCAGGTGAGCGTTTATCCCCTTTTTACTTGGTGAACGTTAAATTTTCCATCCTTATTGAATACACGTGTATTTTTTGTTTAAGATCAACGTGCAGCCGACAACGAGGATAAATTTATGTCTTAATAAAAGAGATGGTATCGACTCATTGAAACTGACCCCACGGCGCGTGCCATCACATCGAGGAAACGGTCTAGCCCTGTGATAATAATAAAAAAAAAACCAATGACGATCCGACAAACGAGCTTAAGTGTCTTTTCATTTTGGTCGGACGCGACAACAAAAATGGGAGGGGGGGGGGCTGAATCTTTTTGAAAGTGAGTGTTGAAACGAGAAAATCGTCACGCACAATAAATTGGACGCGTGGTGACGGAGATGGGTGTGTTGAAGCAAAAAAGAGGACATTGAAAGACTGCAAAGTAACAAAAGAAGAAGAAGAAGAAGAAACAAATAATGTATAACGAATTCACGTGTGTCAAATTATTTAATAAGTATATCGTTATGAAATACGGGCGTTGTTTGTAATAACCATGATATACATGTTTCACGTGGTCGAGTTTAGCGATTCTCGTAGTTTCTTCAACATTAATAGATCGTGTATTTATCCGTTAGAAAAAGTATGATATTTGAGGAATGCTCTCGTAAAATGCGATAACGTATACGTATGAGTGTACGATAAATTGATGTTCATACCTGAATATAGAAAGAGAATGCGTGATTTTAGAGTAATATATATATATAGAATCGACATTTATAATTCCTCCAACAGTATTAAATATTAGAACCTACGAAATTGTGGTGATTAACTAATGACCAAAAGATATTATGTCTTCGTGTATAGTGATAGAAAAGGAAAGAAAAAAAAAAAATAGTGCTTCCGTAAACTTGAAACAATTGTACTATACGTATTATGATTGTAAAGAGTCCCAGTACGTGTATTCATATATAACGACACGTGTGTACAATACCTAGGTATAATTTAGTATGTAGAAATAATCTTGTATTTTATATTGAATTTTTTGTAACGGTAGTTTAGCGAAGGAAATTTGGAATAAAATTAAAAAAACAAAAAGAAGATAACGAACAAAGGTGCTTAGACATATTGTATAGAGAAAGTAATTCGTAAAGTTACAATTATTTTTTTGTCTGCAAATAAGTCGATGAGAATAATAAAAATTATTAGCAAACATTGATTATACGAATTAGATCGAAGACTGTGACTACATATGTTTGTTATATGGTGTGATGACCAATAAACAGTATTATTTGCCCAACTCGCTTGTGTTTGTGAAATTCATTTATTACTCGTATCTAATTATTTTATTATTATTCAGTTGTTAAATCTGACAGTCTATGGTATTTTATTTTAAATGTTTTGTTTTTCTTCACATTTGTACGTGTAAGCCTTGATTGAGGAAAATATGATTAATTTAATTAAAAATGCATAATATTGTTTGGTGGCTTGGCTAAACAAAAATTTCTTTTTAGTTTAAGTATCAGAAAAATTTTATTTTTTTGTACAAAATATGAGAGTTTTTTTTTTATTCCTTTGAAATTTCGGGACACATACTGTTTTGAAAACGAAAATAAAAAATTATACCAATTAGTTAAAAAATAATTAAAAATTAGTACTATTATAAACAAGAACAAAAGTATTGTAAAATGGTAACGAATAAAATTTTTAGCTAGCTTTTCTCCAAACAATTAGTAGTTATTTTTTAGGATTTAACAACTGAAATATTCAAACAGTATTAAGTGTGTAACTACTCGCACAATAATGATTATAGTACTTATGTTGTAATCAGTCTACTTTCACATTAGGTATTCTGTGAATAATTTATATTTCCAATGCTACTTTTCAATACATTTTTTTACAATACTTGTTTAAAGGTAACATTCTATTTTTAAACAACAATCATTTTACACCTTATAATTTTTCCATCAAAACGACGGAGTACAAAAAAAAGTTCTTAAAAATTACTGCAAAAAAAACGGATGAAATCCACACCCATATTCGTATTATAACTGCTGCAACGTTGTATACTTGAGAGAGGACTCGTAAAAACACGGCAAACCCTAAAGAGTACTTCAAACATATATACCTATGTATATCAGACGAGCAAGCGTCGTCAAGCCAATCATCGTAAAAATGAGAGTTTAAGCCGATGCATATGAGAAAAAAAAAAAAAAAAAAAAAAAAAAAAGCTGCATGTATTCGCTACAAGAGTCGGCGTTGTTTTTCTCTCCTCTGCAACTTATTACGTAGATTAGATATACTCATGCCTATATTTACACGATACGTATAAATGAGCGCGCACACACATGATCATCCTTATCCACTCCCGGTCAATGAAGAGACACACGTGCTTACATGTCAGCGCAGTAAATTTGCAACTTTACGACAGGCAGGTTCCACCGCTGGATCTCTCTCTCTCTCTCTCTCTCTCTCCCTTATATAATGACGCTTTAATTTTTTGTTGTTGTTGTTGTTCATTTTTATCCGTATAAAAACACAATATACCCTCGTCGCATGCATAACACTCTTTTATTTCACGCGAACGGGTGGCCGATAAGGAATATATAACCACTACTGCGATCGTGTGCAATAGACAAACAATGAAAAATCAAAGAGGTGTGATTCTCGATGGATCATAGTGGACAAGGTGATTGAAGTATCACTAGAGGTACAGTAGAGCCGTCAATTTATTGAGATAACACTCGCGACAATCCTTATTTTAACATTTTTTATTTTACCGGAACATGTGTATTGTATTTTTAGATTTTATTCCATCGTTGGTTTTTGTGACGCAAATATTACATGCATGATACAATTCCGCTGGTCCGTCGTGTGGGTATATTTTCTTTTTTTTTCTGCAATGTAAAACTAAGAACAAATCTCGTTGATAAATTTCTTTTGTCCCCTTATTTCCAGCTTCCACTAAATTTCTTTTGTAAAAAAAAAAAGAGAAAAAAAATTATAGTGAAAAAGAGAACGTAGTTTCTCCCGGTTAAGCACTTTTTTAATTAAAAAAAACTTCTTCGTATCAAATGATAAAGCCACATCGTACGTAAGTATAGATAAGCGTAATTGCATTGTCCACATGAACATGCTCGAGTGCATTTGTTATTTATTAAACTAATAGAAAAAAGTGTTACTCAAATTTATAATTTTGGTCGAACTTTGCCGTCGCAATTTTTTTAAACTCCAGTCGTTGTAATTACAACGAATCAATTGTAAAAAAAAAATAAATAAATAATAATAATAATAATAATAATTGAGGGAAATTACCGATGACAGTGCTTTTTTACCACCAATAAACCATCTGCTGACGTGCGTCAAGTTATTTTTGATGCCGTTATAACGCAAGGGTCTGTAATCATTTTTTCTCTTTATAAAACAACTAAGTACGCAAATACAAGGTGATGATGATTCAGCTGCACTGATGAGTGACGTGTAAAATTGTACAATGAGATTTTTCCATATTTTTCTCAACTTGAGAACAAAAAAAATTTCAGTGTAAAAAATCACATTGTAAAAATTTGTTTATAAAACAACAAAATACAGTTATGGTTGTTTAAAAGAAAAAAAAAAAACTTGTGAGGTAAATCAAGACTGTTTGTACAGGAAATCTGATATTTGTAATTTTTAATTAATCTCCTCCATTTGAAACATACGATGTCATACACGAAAGATATTCGAAATAAAAATTCTACCGCTTCGAAAAACGGTTACACCCGATGATCCAAAGTAAATAAAAAAAAAAAAAAATTATTGATTAAATTATTATTTAAATTACTTCCGAAAAACCTCGAAGCACATCGGATTACGACACGTGACGAAAGCTCGCCGGCAACCAGGAGTCAACGGCGCGAAACCTTGCAAAGTACGGGTGTACAAATATATACTTATACAGCTCGAAAAGCACGCGCGGGCCAAAGTTCCTCGCACCTCCAACCGATAATTGCTCTCCATCACGACGACTCATGAGTAGAAAAAAAAGGAAGAAATTTTTCAAAGTCGAAATCAACAAAAGCATCAAACGGCCCTCGATGATAATCCTTGAAAATGTTCTCCGGAAGGGTAAAAGGAATCTTATAATCGCGTGTGCGTCTCTGCCAAAAGCCCATCTCGTGCACGTGTATCCATATAATGCGCGATGGATGAAAAAAAAAAAAAAAAAAAAAAAAAAAAACACGTTATACGCCCTGTTCCTCTACTCGGTGTCAAGTATACATGTATAATTTACTTACGCGGGGGGGTTGGCTTGTGACCTCGAGGTCGCTACACTATACGTAATACACGCTTTTCCCGTTTTGTTTGATCGAAGGACTCGTAAATACACGCCAACGCGGTCGCGAGGATATGTGTAGGAGTCACACAAGCTCGAAAGCTCCCTGAGACATAACATATCGTACACATGCACAATATCTCGGGGTATAAGCCTGTTGTTACTACTCTGTTGCTGCAGGCTAACTTTTTGTCTTTTTTTCTTTTTTTTTTTTTTTTTTTTTTCTTAATTGCCTCGCGAGAGAAAGTGGAGGAGATATTGGCTATGTACTAATACGCGGTGCCGCTGCGTTGCGGCTCTCAGTAGTCGATTGGCTTTCTCACGCGTCGGGTATAATATATAAGTAATACGATTAACCGAGACACGCGCGCCGCTGTGTTAATTGAAAATAAACAAATTAAATCTCGTTTGTGTTATACGTTTTGTTGATAATATTTCCTCGACTGTCACCGGTACCAACTCTTTGGCTATATTATCTCATTGGTAATTTAAGCGGGAAAGATCACTGCGCTGATTCTGGATTAATATTTTACGTTTTTTGTATAACTGCATATTGCACCGTAAGCTTGGCTCCCGAGTCCGATACAAGTAGTTTGCAAAGAAAAAGGTATTTGAATTGAAGATCTTCAGGTTGAAGTTGTTTAAGAAAAGAGCTTTTCCCGCTGGACCGATAATATCTTTTCGAATGAGTACAATTTTTTTTTTTTTTATTTCTTACGCTTTAGTATGTAGGATGTAGAATTTTTTGTAGAGAGCTTTCGATGTTTGAAAAAAATGTTTACTACTTCTTTTTTTTCAGTACTACAGAATTTTTCTAACGTCATTT
>NW_019379710.1:910986-925573 GCF_000648655.2 Copidosoma floridanum
AAAAAAAAAAAAAAAAAAAAAAAAAAAAAAAAAAAAAAAAAAATGTTTTTTAACATCAATAGCTTTAAGCACATTCATAACTCATACAAGACATTAATAGCCCTCAAAAACTAAGCTCTAAATCAAACTTGGAGCTTAGACTTACCATGGAAAATTTGGTTTTGATTTTTGCAGAAGTGGTTTATTGAATTTCTGTGCAGTTGCTTTGGCCTTGAGCAATCTAGGCTACAAAGCGATTGGCATTCGCATTGACAGTGGAGACTTAGCCTACCTCAGTCAAGTAGCCAGAGAGTTGTTTGTAAAGCTTGCCAAAAAATTCGATTTGCCGTGGTTTGCTAAACTTACGATTGTTGCCTCCAATGACATTAACGAAGAAACTATTGTTAGCTTGAATGAACAGGTGATTGTCCATTATTAACTTGCTTTTTAAATCAATTCCATTAATACATATTCTTCTCATAACCCAATTTTTTTACTCTTCAAATTTATCTTGATACATTCGATGTTTGGTTGAAAAAAATTGTTTAATTTTTTTTTATAATTATTCCAGAATCATAGAATAGACTGCTTTGGAATTGGAACCCATTTAGTAACTTGTCAGAAACAACCAGCACTAGGTTGCGTGTATAAATTAGTAGAAATCAATGATCAGCCTAGAATAAAATTGAGTCAGGAAGTTGGAAAAGTGACAATGCCTGGCAGGAAAACTGCATATAGGCTATATGGTTTGGATGGTCATGCTTTAATAGATTTATTGCAAAGGGTTGAAGAAGAACCCCCTCAAGTTGGACAAAAGGTGCTATGTAGACATCCCTTTGAAGAATCCAAGCGTGCTTACGTTATTCCTACAAGAGTTGAAAGTCTACACAGGGTAACAACTTATAAACTCTACAATTATACAACAATCAAATATAAATTAAACATTTTTTTATTTTTTTATTTTTTATTTCCAGTTATACTGGCAGGATGGTAAAATTCGGCAGAAAATACCGACACTCGCAGAAACGCGAAATAGGGTGCGAGAGTCTCTGAACACCCTTTCAATAGATATAGTTATGTTCTTTAAAAATATAAGCACTGAGGTCATTTTTTTTTTTTTTAATTTTTTTTTTACGTCAGGTCACCATTTGTTGTGAGTTCATATTGTAAATATTTACAAGCGATGTTTATGTTCACAGTATTTTTATTTGAGACTAAGTCGATGACTCAAAAGCCAATATTAAATTATACTTAATCATATTAATCAATATTATCTATTTAAAATAGTTTGGAATTGAAGATAATATTGAAAAAAGCGTTTACATAGCAATTAACAATAATCCCACAAAACTAAATATTCCAGAACATCCTCAATTAAGAAACAATTAAAATAATAAGCCATTGTGAATCACACATTAATCTCGATGTCTTTATCGTGAAATCGATTTTTTTTAAATTTATTTTATTTATTTTTTTCATTTAAAGAGCCACAACTTTGTGCACTTTAAAAACAAGATAAAATATAAAAGCTCAAGCAAGAGAAATAAGAAAATTGTAAGCCAACATCCTACGATTGTGCAGAAGAAAAATCGCCGATGTTTGTATGGACACATTTCAGCAGTAATTTTCCGCAACTTTGAATTGTCACTTATCTCTGGAGTCATTATTTTTGCATTTATCGTGAAGATACGATGGCAAATGTGTATACGTTTATAAGAATGACAAAAAGTTTCGTTCCATTCATGATAAGTACATAACTGAGTGCAAAGAGATAGGACGGAAAAATTGATATAATTTTGCAACTCTATTGTCAGAAAAATGGGACATTTTTATCGTAAGCAAAACATCTTGTATTTTCCGTATACGTATCCATTCTTTAATCGTATGATTCAGTAATTACATATTTTCTCAGTATATCTGTCAACGCTCACTTGTAATCTGAATGAGATAACAATTTAAGTATAATTATTCCAACCGACATTTCTAAGTTGATAATAAGTTTTTAATTTTCATTGAGAGATTTTGTTCCTATGCATACATCGGATAACATATAAGATAAGTCATTATGAGGTCAATCAATCAAGTGCACGATTGTACATGGTAGATTTTTTTTTTAGAATTTAGTTTTTTATTTTTATTTACTATTATATATATGTATATACGTTGCATAACATTTATATTTACATGACATGTTGACCCACAAAAAAAATTATCTTTGAATACTTAAAATTTAGATATTCGATGGGATTGCACATATATCGATCGTCAATCATAATCNCCTTGACGCCTACACACATGTGCAGCTGATCGCCCTGCCAATGCCCCTCTCCTCCACCCCCCTTCTCGATGGGCCCTCCCTTCTCTTAGCGCCTCTTGGTCTCCCCCTCCCTCCCCCCTCGGCGTATCTTCTTTTTGCTCCGATCGTACGCGGATCATCGCTCGGAAGAGAGGGAAACAAGAGACGGCTATAGCTCTGTTTTGGCAACCTATGTGTGTGCGCGTCGGTTTTTACATCGCTCTCCCGTAAGTTCGGCTGTTCTCGCGTGGAGGCGCGCGGGGGCGTATTTTTGAACGAGCAGCAACAGCCCGCGCTCCGATCGGCCCCTAAGAGATCGTGTACGAGGGGATACCGATCTCTTTGACAACCACCGGGCGCCCACAGCCACAAATTTTTAGAGTAAAAAAAAAAAAAAAAAAATTCTAATGAACTGTTAAACTGTACAGACATAGTTCCAACACCGTTATCTAAACCAAAACAATACGGAACATGATTACAGATATAATTTTTTTTTTATTCTTATGGCCTTTACTTAGTGTAAAATAATCTTTCTTCGAATCCTCCAAAAGTACAAATATATAGGTCAACTTATTGGTAAAAGATAAATTGTAAATTTACCGCAAATAGCACAAACATTATCAACTTTTCATTTTATATCTATAAAAATAGTTGCGGCTGGTTTATAATTATATACATGGCTCTACTGTAAGTAGTAATAAATATTTGGATCAGCGCCATCTAGCGTTGCGAATTTCTGAATAAAAAGTGGCTCTAAACTTTTGACCCACAGCATTCGCTCTTAGAGCCACTTAGCTTATTATAAACCAGCCGCAACTTATTTTGAGGCTATAAAATAAAAAAATAATCATATATGTGTTTTTGGCGGCAAGTTAACAATCTATTTTTTACTCAAAAATTTATCTTTAAAAGTGTAAATACATAGGAGGTTAATTTTTTGGTAGAAAATAGATTGTTAACTTGCCGCCAAAAACACATATATGATTATTTTTTTATTTTATAGCCTCAAAATAAGTTGCGGCTGGTTTATAATAGGCTAAGTAGCTCTAAGTGCTAAAGCTCTGGTTGAAAAGTTTAGAGCTACTTTTTATTCAGAAATCCGCAACGCTAGATGGCGCTGATCCAAATATTTATTACTACTTGCAGTAGTGCCATTTAATTAGTTATAAACCAGCCGCAATTAATATTGTAGGTATAAAATGAAAAGTTAATATTGTTTGTGCTGTTTGCGGCAAGTTTACAATTTGTCTTTTACCCGAATATAGACCTTCAAAAGTATAAATATACACTTATACAAGCGCGGCGCTGGGTGCTTCTGTATTTTTATGTAGATGTGACCGGGCTTGCGTACACCAGTCAACAGTGTTAACAGGTAACAGCGGCAACAACAACAGTGAGATCACGATCAGTGGGTCTTCAGCAGCAGCGCTGGATCAACAGTGTACCAACGAGCCGAAGCAGCCGAGGCGCAAGTCCAGCTGCATCAGCAGCAGCGCCCTGTCGAGCATCGCCGAGGAACAGCAGCATCAGCAGTCATCGTCCCTCGGTGCTGTTGACGCTGTTGTTGTTATCGAGCCACCCGCTCTAACCGCCGCAGCCTCGACCTCCTCGTCATCCTTGTATTGCTCGTCATCGGAATGCCGCGGTAGGAAACGCAAGATGCAGCCACCCCACGACCAGGAGATTTGGTGCCGATCCAGGCAGAACGGCGTCGTGCAGCCCCTGCTCACGGGTAAGCAAATTAATGCGTCAAGCTTTTTTAGATCTTACCTAGCTAGATGCCCAAAAGGCGGCTAATATATTTTTGCACATCACTGTATAAGTGTGGGAGCAGTGCGTGGGTGACATGACATGCGTCTGCATCAAACTTTTTGTGCGCTTTGTTAAACGTATAAGTACTTGAGAATTGTGGCTTGTTTACGCGAGAGAGAAAAAAAACGTACCTACTTAATTATCCACAAGTGGACGGAGAGCAGAGAGCCTGTCCTGTGATTACGTGATGCAACTAGTCACAGCCACAGCCACATAATATACAGGCAGTTTCATTAAATTGTTTACACTCTGTTGCTGCTGATGCACATGCATTCTCGTAACTCGTATCGTTTCATTTATTTGTTATTATGACATGTGTCCAGAAGAAATCTTTTTGGTGATGGCTTAAATATATATATTTAAAAGAGCTGTTCCGTTGCTAAATATGCAGTTTTAATCTGTAGCGATGTCTCTCGAGAAGGTGGCTTTTTAAAAAAAAAGTCATTTACACGGCTGGCCCGTCAATAACACACTTGTGAGTCAGTCCGACTGTCCGCGAGTCTCTCTGACGTAATGCGAAAATTTGCTTAACAATCGCTTGGAGCCTATCTCGAATGAACTTTCAAGTTCAAATGAATCGTAACTTTTTTTTCTTCCTCATCTTCTCTTATATTTATATCGCTTTGTTGACTCTCCCGTTGTATCCGTGTGAAGATGGGGTTCTTTTGGCCCGTCTGCAATGCGAGTTTAAAAAAAGAATTGTTTTTTTTTCTTTTACAGATCTGTATCAAATCACGATGGCTTATGCCTATTGGAAGAACGGAAAGATAAACGATTATGCGGTCTTCGATCTTTTCTTCAGAAAGAACCCCTTTCAGGGTGAATTTACTGTGTTTGCTGGGCTGGAGGAGTGTCTCAAGTTCCTGGAAAAGTTTCACTACTCTGATAGTGGTGGGTAAATTCATTTTTATTGTATGAGGAGGGACCTTATAAGGTTTTGTGCATGACTTTTACTTCTTTTTTTAAATAAGTCTGACAGATGTGATTAAATAACTTTAGTTGTATAAAATTTGTATTGAAAATCTCCTAAAAGTAATTGTCATGCAATCCAAAAGTGAGTTAGTTTGAATAAGCTTTCAACTTTTGCAATTTTGTTATTATTAATTCAATTATGTTTCTAACAGATATTGAATATCTCAAATATGCGATGCCTGCATCAGTTGAGCCAGAGTTCTTTGATTTTTTACAAAATTCAACAGCTAGGGATGTTACTCTTTATGCCATTGAGGAAGGATCTGTAGTGTTTCCACGGTAATTTTATAAAAAAATATAATACCATCAAATTTCAACGTAATGCTTTTGAGAGAAATGTTGACGAAAAAATTCGTACGATTTGCAGAGTACCACTGTTAAGGGTTGAAGGGCCTTTGATAATGGTACAACTTTTGGAAACAACGCTGTTAACTCTGGTCAACTACGCTAGTCTAATGGCAACGAACGCAGCAAGGTATCGCATGGTCGCTGGCAAGGGAATTCGATTGCTCGAGTTTGGCTTGCGAAGAGCACAGGGGCCAGACGGTGGTCTCAGTGCTTCCAAGTACAGCTATATGGGTGAGAACATGGTTTATTCGGAAAATCAATATGAAGCATGAACTTGCACTCTCACACGATGCTCTGGAAACGAGTACCAAGTTACAAGGTCGCGATGTCGATTTATCTTTAAAGGTCGATTACCAGAAAGGGAACCGCTTTCAAACTTACTGTTCATATACACGTATACTTGTAACTCGCTCTAGAGCTAGAGGGTAATTATTTTTGTCGGCCCGTCATGGATGATATCATAAGCGGTATTCGTGCATACCTGATGGAGAAAATCAATTTCTTTCTATAGGTGGCTTTGACGGTACCAGCAACGTTTTAGCTGGTAAATTGTTTCACATACCTGTGAGTGGCACTCACGCACACGCCTATGTCACATCTTTTACCAGTTTTAATGATTTACCTGATAAGGTTTGTTAAAAACTAATTTTTTTGATTTTTTCTTTTTTTATTAATAATCATTGTTTGAGCGAACCAAAATTTTTAATTTTCAGACAGTACCCGACAAACATACTGGAGAAAAACGAGATCTCTTAGCATTGTCTTGTAAATATCGAGATAATATAGCGTCAGATTTAGGTGTATTAGTATCAGAAGCCTCTGATGGAGAACTGACTGCTCTTGCGAGCTATGCAATAGCTTTTCCAGATGGGTTCATGGCATTGGTCGATACTTATGACACTAAAAGGTACGTTCAAGTTTAATAACGACGTGTATTGATGATTGTGTCCTGTTATAGGTGCAGTTCGACTCATTCCATTGCTTTTATACATGTTTCTTGTAATTTCAATTAGACATCGTGATTTGCGTTTTAATGTTTTTTTTTTTTTTATCGCTTCTAACGTTATTTGTTCATTTATATATTAATTTAAAAAAAAAAGAGCACCAAGCCATTGATCCCGTCATTTACTGTTGTAATAAGCTAATATAATGTCGTGAGAGTTGATAATTAAAAAGGCTTATAAAGGATTAGAGAGCTTGCAAAAGTACAGCGCGAGTGACTCAAAGTCTAACAAAAGTGTGTTTATAGTGTTGACACAACGGCCAAGCCACAAGCAAATGTAACCGGCAATAACTTAACGAATAAGCTTCTAGCTAACGGAAGCAATAAGACACCTCGAAATGGTGCGAGACACATCCCAATTATATCTGATGAACCAACTTTGTCAAAGAGTGGCATAATAAGACAAAGTGAATTGGGCGAGCTCTATGTAAGGTACGGTCATGGCATACCTTTTTTGCTTTATCAAACGTGGAAATTTTATTTCACAAGACGCGACACTGTGTCTTTAAAGTAACTGCATCTTATTTCAACGGAAATATTCTTCAGTAAGATGAAGCAAAATCCATAGTATGAATCATTTTTTTCTTTTGCTTTATCAAACGTGAAAATTTTTAGCTACAGAACGCAATGCTGTGTCTTAAAAATAACTGCATCTTATTTTGACGAAAAAAATTCTCCAGTAAGATGAAGCAAAATTCATATCATGAATCATTTGTATATCATCCAGCAACTCTCAAAAGCATGAGAATCGTTTAAAAATAACAACGTGGAGCGAGCGGTTCTAATTTTAAAATATTAAAAATTTTCGTATCGTGAAGTACATTTTTTGCATTTATAATAATTATAATCGAGGCAGTGAGTATCGTATTGTTTCAAAACCCTTTAATATCGGCTTTGCGTATTTGTACCATAAATTATAAAATGTTAAAGAAGAATACCTTGGCTTACAATCAGTTACCACTAGAACTGCACATCCGTGACAAGAAGTTGACCAATCTAATTTGTACTTTTTTTGGCATGATTTTTTCTTCGTTTGGCTTTTTTTGTTAAATTAAATGATTTTAATACAAAATAACCATATCCCAAGGAAAAATTTGTTGTAACTTAACTATTTTAATATTCTAAAACATGCCTTGTCTTACTAATATTTTAATACTCCGAAATAAAGCTCTTTGGTCGATAAAATTTTATGTTATAAAATGAATCGTTTTAAACTAATATTTCCTGTTTAAAGACACGACCTTATGCAGTGCCCTTCCCAATTCAATTTTGTCAAGCATTATAGCATTTATTTTTTTTAAATGTTGTTGCTCATGACGGTTGGCACGTTTAATTTTTGCTTCCGATTCATTCATATGGTTTATATTTATTGCATGGGTAATTGAAAAAAAAAAAAAAAAAAAAAAAAAAAATGTTTTTTAACATCAATAGCTTTAAGCACATTCATAACTCATACAAGACATTAATAGCCCTCAAAAACTAAGCTCTAAATCAAACTTGGAGCTTAGACTTACCATGGAAAATTTGGTTTTGATTTTTGCAGAAGTGGTTTATTGAATTTCTGTGCAGTTGCTTTGGCCTTGAGCAATCTAGGCTACAAAGCGATTGGCATTCGCATTGACAGTGGAGACTTAGCCTACCTCAGTCAAGTAGCCAGAGAGTTGTTTGTAAAGCTTGCCAAAAAATTCGATTTGCCGTGGTTTGCTAAACTTACGATTGTTGCCTCCAATGACATTAACGAAGAAACTATTGTTAGCTTGAATGAACAGGTGATTGTCCATTATTAACTTGCTTTTTAAATCAATTCCATTAATACATATTCTTCTCATAACCCAATTTTTTTACTCTTCAAATTTATCTTGATACATTCGATGTTTGGTTGAAAAAAATTGTTTAATTTTTTTTTATAATTATTCCAGAATCATAGAATAGACTGCTTTGGAATTGGAACCCATTTAGTAACTTGTCAGAAACAACCAGCACTAGGTTGCGTGTATAAATTAGTAGAAATCAATGATCAGCCTAGAATAAAATTGAGTCAGGAAGTTGGAAAAGTGACAATGCCTGGCAGGAAAACTGCATATAGGCTATATGGTTTGGATGGTCATGCTTTAATAGATTTATTGCAAAGGGTTGAAGAAGAACCCCCTCAAGTTGGACAAAAGGTGCTATGTAGACATCCCTTTGAAGAATCCAAGCGTGCTTACGTTATTCCTACAAGAGTTGAAAGTCTACACAGGGTAACAACTTATAAACTCTACAATTATACAACAATCAAATATAAATTAAACATTTTTTTATTTTTTTATTTTTTATTTCCAGTTATACTGGCAGGATGGTAAAATTCGGCAGAAAATACCGACACTCGCAGAAACGCGAAATAGGGTGCGAGAGTCTCTGAACACCTTACGCAACGATATTAAACGGAATTTAAATCCTACGCCTTACAAGGTAAATACGTACAACCAAAATCTCAGTTTGTTTTTACTAATACCACTATAATATTGTATGCCTATTATAAACATTTTGTTACAGGTATCTGTTAGCGATCACCTGTACTCTTTCATCCACGATTTATGGCTTCAAAATGCTCCGATTGGTGAATTATCTTGAAGCAATTTTTTTTCATCACTTATAAAAAATTACCAAAGCTTGTACTTTTACAAGCGTAAAATCAACCCACAGTTCTCAATTTATGAGAACACTAACGGTCATAAAAAGCAAATAATAATTATAAAAAGTAAGCATAATAGAGGATGTAAAAAGTAACTATTTCAGAAAAATCCATAGATACTTTTAGGGGCCTTACAGTGATAAAGTTAATAATGTTGTTGAAAAAAATTTGAATTATACATGTGTCATGAAACGAAAAAAACTAGGACAATAGGTAAAAAATTACATTTATTTTTTGTGAAACATTTGTAACAGAAAAAATCAAACATGCCTACAGTCATCCAAAAAAAAACGTATTTTTCAAATATATCTCGTTAAAATGAATAATGAAACTGTTAAATTTTGAATGTGACATTGACAAAATAAGTTTTGACAATGATGAACGTATTAAAAATTTCTGACTTAATAACGAAACTGGTAGAGTTTTTGTAGTAGTACAAAGGCACCATTACTAATGTAGGCAATTATACTTAAAAAATAAATTATTTTGTGTAATAACTGTTAACATTTTGACTACAGTTTTTTTTTTTTAGTAATCAGCCATTTTATAGACCAAATTTTATAAGTTTAAGTACTTTCTTAAAATGAATTTTGAACTATTCATGTCACCAAGATTTCGAGACATACTTGATAATAATGTAGGTTGCTATAAAACGTATTTGAATATGTAGTCAAAATGTATGCATATTTGAATATCAGATTCATTCTGGTATCATAGTGTTTTTGGAAAAAGAATCAAAGTAGGAAGCTTAGAGATTCCTAAAAATTAGTCTACACGCATTTGGGACTTGTAATTATTTCATATCATTTAATTGATAACATCTTGAGAAGTGATACTTCTAATCTCTAGTCTGGAGAAACTACGTTAAATATATGTAAAAAATTGTATGTATAGCATTGATATGTATGTTTAGACTTTTATAAATTCCTTAATCGATTTTATTTGAATTTACCCGTCATATGTAAATGTCACACTCAAAAAGAATATACGCACATAAATATGAGAGCGCATTTATTGTGCCGTTAATGTGTTATACAATTATATGCTTTTAATAAAACGAAACTAATCTAGTAAATGTTGTTTTATTTTAACCGATCAAAAATCACGTTTTAATGGTACTACTCGATACATATTAATGATTATCAAAGCCTTTCAACAAAACAAAATATACTTTATATCATCGAGCTCAACTGCAAAAATTTTATCACAACAATAAAAATACCACTGTTTGCAAGTACCTACTTACTTACTGCGTTCGGAAAAATAAAAATCATGGAAAATAACTTCATGAACCTTTACCGTACACACTTCAGAGTGGTGATCGTAGTATCGGCACTCGGTATGCTTCTCCATATTTATGATAAAAAAAGATCCCCTCCCTCTGCTTTCCTTACTTTCTTACACGTATAGCTTAGCAAACGCAGAAAGGATATTCGCATAAAAAATGTGGATCGTTTGCAAAACTTTGTAAAAAAAAACATTGGGGCTGTTTTACAATTAACAATACAAACACTGCGTAAAAGGCAAAAGAGATTAGTTATAGGGGGGGGGGGGTGTGCATTCCGAGCTCCGAAATGGTAACGATAACAATAACCAGAACGGATCGAAACGTAACGTAACCTGTCTCGGCTCGGCTCCTTGCGGCCTGAGCCAATGCGCGTTTTTACTATTTTACATTGTGTTTCTTTTAATACAAACAATCAACAAATTCTAACAAAGCCTACTCTGGCTTTAAAACATTCCATACTTAATTGTAAGTGTCACCTCGCAAAGGATTCAAAGTAAGTACGGACTTGATCTCCAGAGAAGCTTGCTGCGTATATTATAACCTCTAAAGCTTTCCGGCTTCCATCGTGTTTACGTCCGTGTGTGTATGTGTATGGGCGAATGTTTGTCTCCTAAACAATTTCTTTGACGGTGACCTTATCAGGTTTTATATTATTGCTCAGGATCCAGGAAGCATGTACTTCGTCTGTTCGACATCCTCCGGTTCTCTGAGTACTTAAATCTTGATTGTAAGTTACATCGTGCTTAATGGAGTCGAAACTCCGAACAGTGTGTTTGTGTTTATGTGTGTGTGTGTAGACGCCATAACTTTGTTTGGTTACCTTCGTTCTTTTGTCGTTTTGTTTTGTTGGCTTTGTTTCATTTTGTTTTGTTTTGTTTTGTTTTTTTTTTTGTTTTTTTTTTTTTTTTCATGCTCCGGATTTCCCTTTCATGATTTTAACTACTTAGAGGTCAAGAGGTTGTAACGATTATTTTGCTCTATTTTTGACTCGTACAATACATGCACATAAGCAGTACCTAACTATTCTCGCATAAGCAAGTATTTATGGATTCGATTTAAGTACTTAATTTAACACCAAAGTCACTATGTATAGTAAATACTACGTGTATGTATACTATATATTAGAATTAAGATTAAAATGACGGTGTGATTAAATAATCATTCTCTTTCAGGTAAAAAAAGCAATGGCTGCTCGACTTCTAAAAGATCCAGCGACTGCTGGAAGCAGAATATTCATAGGTCATCTCCAGACTGAAGATATGTCCCGTAACGAGTTGGAAGACCACTTCTCCAAGTATGGAACGATTGTTGGTTCATTGCTGAACAGAGGTTTTGGTTTTGTACAATTTGAGAATGAATTGGATGCTCAGAATGCCATAAAAAACGAAAATGGCTCTATGTTTAAAGGCAGAAGAATAGGTAGAGTACAATTGTATCTTAACAATTTTTTTTTTTTTTCATCAAGCAGCTAGGAGATTATGTCTTAATGCCCTTAATCTTGACTTTTTTTTATTTAAAGATGTGAAGCCAGCCACAGGCGGCAAAGCAGCTGTCGCTGCTGCCGCTGCTGCTGCAGCTGGTGGTGGTGGTGGTGGCGGCGGTGGTGTTGGCTCTGGCAATTCTGGGGGTCCTGGTGGTCCAGGAGGTTTCGGAAATGACTCTTTCAACAGCGGCAACTTTGGAGGTGGAAATCAGGGCTTCAATAATTCCAAATCATTTGGAAATGATAACCAATTCAATCGAGGTGGTGGTCCTGGAGGTCTTGGTCCTGGATTAGGAGGACCAGGAAATCTTAGTGGAATGGGAGGACCAGGAAATCTTGGTGGAATGGGAGGACCAGGAAATCTTAGTGGAATGGGAGGACCAGGAGGTGCTAATAGTGGATCAGGAGGCCCAGGAGGTGTTAGTAGTGGACCTGGCGGTTCTTTCAACGATCAAGAAGACTTTAATAATAGAAACGATTCGTTTAATCCAAACAAAGATCAAAATAATGGGCCACCCTTTGGAGGTCCTGGAAATCGAGGGGGTCCTGGAAATCAGAATAAAAACCAAAATCAAGGGGGAAACCAAAGGCAAAGAGGAACTCGAGGTGGTAAAAATCGAAAAAATAGAGATTCCTCTATGGATGATCGCATGGGTGGAGGTATGGATGATCCGTTCAATGATCGAATGGGAGGACCCGGCGATCGCATGGGAGGACCTGGAGATCGGATGGGAGGACCTGGGGATAGAATGGGAGGACCTGGTAATCGCATGGGAGGACCTGGCGATCGTATGGGAGGACCCGGTGATCGCATGGGAGGACCCGGTGATCGCATGGGAGGACCTGGCGATCGAATGGGTGGACCCGGTGATCGCATGGGTGGTGGTATGAGCGGAGGCATGGGTGGTGGTATGGGAGGAGGGATGGGTGGGGGCATGGGAGATCCAGGAAGAGATCTCGGATCTGGCTTAGGATCAAGCTTCCGATCAGGATTAGGTGGCGGTCTTGGAAGTGGATTAGGCAGTAGTTTTGGTAGCCTCGGGAGTGGTATTGGTGGAAGCTTAGGAAGTAGCTTTAGAGACAGAAGCCCACTGGGAAGATCTGGACGGCCCATGGACGACAAATCAAATCCATTAGCCAACTGGGAACTCAATAAACCATCACAGGTTGGGTCTGGAGGTCCTGGACCAGGTGGGCCACCTGGACGTGGAAGCTTTGGTGGTTTTGGTGATCACAAGAGTCGCTTTGATGACTTCAAAGGACTGGGAGGTCCTGTAGTATCTGGAGGACCTGGAGGCCCACTAAGAGATGGACCAGGATTTGGGTAGACGTTTATTTTTATTTATTTATTTATTTATTTCTTTATTTTNTCGCGCAAAATTTTACTGTTCATAAGTAACCATTATTTAAAACTTTGAATCCATTGGTACATTATTAATTGATATTTTTCAGCCCAGCTGTACCAAATGACTATCCATCAATCGCTGCAGAGAAAAATGATTGTGAAATTATCGTAGTCAACAAAATGTTAACGTAATATATTCATACATATCATATCTAAATGAACAACCTCTGTATGCTCGTAAGCAAGAAGATTAATTTTTCTATGATTTTTATATTTTTACAGAGAGTATGCTGAAATGATCGAATCACGTTTGAAAAAGGAAGGATTAACAGTTGATTTACTCTTCCCAAATGAAGATGTACCACTGACTCGAGTACTTGGAAACATATGCAGTCGCGGTTGTTTATACGCCATTGTTATTACACCTACTAATGAAAAACACCGCTCTTTAACTTTAAATATTTTACATGGATTGCCACAAGGTAATATTATATGTCGTACATGAGTAGCTATTACATAGTGATTCAATTCAAAGATATATAATTTCAAATTTGGGATGCTTGTATTTATTACAGAGCACAGAAACATGCCAGTCGAAGATGCTGTATCGTTGATTGGGCGTGATTTTAAAAACTACAAAACCGGAGGAAGATCTGTACCATCGAATATCCCTCAGTCACTTGACCGTCATCCTGATGCTATCCAAGTTCTTCTCAATATGTTGGCAGATAATCTTCAGTTGACCGTACTTCAGTATGAGGGCTTGATAAAGTACTTAACCATAAGGCGAGAAGAGCAAGTACAGCTAGAATTAGGCGAAGATTTGAAAACTCTAGGCGCAACACCTTTGGTCAGCGACCCGAAACAGGCCGAGCTACAGTCTAGAATATTAAACATACTCAACAGCAACAAAAACCCATCGGTAGCGCCGGTACCCCCAGTTGTCGAAGCTGCACCTAGTCCAGTTCCACCTCCAGCAGGTAAAATAACCGCAGTAACGTAGTTTTGCTCTGTGATGACTATGATGCCGATCGCAATCGTAGGTTGTGCATCAAACTTTGTTTTTGTCCGAAAGATAACTCAACACGCACCGTACGGTTCTCATCGTATTCCGCCAATGTTTTCACGATCTGTTTTTTACGTCTCCATATTCTGATTTGTTTCCAGCTTGTTTTCGTTCAAATATCGTAAATATTTGCGTTTATCGCTTGAATCGAAAAAATTTTTTTAAAAAACAAGCATAAGACAATCATCCTTTAGCGCATTAGTTCTGCGCCGTTGCGTTTTTCATTGTTACTGTGCGATACATCGACAACCCTCTGAACTACCTAAAATCATTTTTTTTTTTTTTTTTTTTTTTTTTTTTTTTTTTTTTTTTTTTTTTTTT
>NW_019379710.1:926174-970369 GCF_000648655.2 Copidosoma floridanum
AAAAAAAAAAAAAAAAAAAATTATCTATGGTTTTGCGCATTTTGCGCATAATCGTTTCTGGAAAAGCCGTTTTTACGTTTAATATATTTCTAAATGCTTTTAATCACGTACAGCCATTTAGGTTTAAATTTTACGATTTCCTAAATCTTTAGACAGTATATTTACATTATCATCCGCTCTAACTTCATATCAACATTCATAATCGAGCTTTTTGCACTTTTTCAATCTTGTGCAGATTACAGATTAGTGTGTCTTAATAAAAATAATTTTATTCTTATAATCGTTATAAGATTATTGTTAGGATAGATGTTTCAAAGAATTTGCTTATTTTTCTGAAAGCGTAAGATTTTATACTCTACTATTTTACTACTACGTTGGTTCATGTACAGCTTTGTTTGAAAATCGAGGCTTAATTTTAATAAGGTTTTCATATAAACATGAATATAATACGCATCAAAATGTATGACTTTTTGAATTTTTTCGAAAAGATTAATACATCACAATATTATATAAAGTGTACAAATTTTGTTATTATTGCGTGTAATTTGCGGTTAGATCTGTTTATTATAGAATCTACTTAACATTGCTAGTAATTAGTATCGTTTTACACAGTTACTTTTACAACTAGCGATTATTTTTAGGTCGAGCCTAACATTTAGAAATCTACGTAGCGTTTGTACAGATATTTTTCGCATCTTCCGAAAATTTTGTAAGTACCTGTGATTGACATCAGACGTTTCTTTCATAGGGCCCATAATCTACATTTCTTTAATCTCCAGTATTTTTTTTACAATAGGATTTCTATTAATGTAGGTAATTTTTCATATTTTGTGCATTGCAGTAGTTTTTATCATTCGTTTACAAATGAATCGGCGGTATATAGGAGAATATGGATTTTATATATATATATATATATTTTTTTTTTCCATGAGCATAGTAATGCAGCATAATTCTGCATTCAATCACCACATCCATGACGTGCGCGTAATTTTTACATCGCGCAAAATTTTATTCTTTTCGAGTAAAAAAAGAATTTTTGGTTCACAAATCGTGCAAAAAAAATTTTACAGCAATAGTTATAAGAGCTTCTGTGTGCTAGTGGCTTACGGTGGTCATGGTCAGGCAAAGGTAAAATAAATGATGATCATAATTATCCTATACTACAAATGAATCTTTCAAAGGGAACTCGCGTCTCAAGTCTAATATCACGTGCGTTATCTAACCACCATCGGTCACTCAGTCAAATAATTTTCATTACACATTGTAGAAAATCAAACTACATGACACAACATTTACCAAAAGTGACAAAAACCATTGCAAACTTATTTTACACCTAAAAACTTTGTTGTTTTTTTTGTTTTACCATTCATATTTCACAGCATCTCTTCAATGAAACTAATTGGGTATGTATTTCTTTGTATTAGCAGCAGTGACGTCGAATATGCCCGGAAATCCAACGGTCCCAACAAGCACGGTTACGCCTTCACCTCTGCTGAACAATCCCACTGTACAGAAGGCACTTGATAGCCTATTTCAAGGCAATTTGTTGAAAAACATTGGCGATCAGCAACAACAGCAGTCGGTTCCGGTAAATTCTTCCGGTCCGACTCCGCTTTTTGCTGCCTTTTCCAATATGAATCGTTTCTAAGCTCAAGATAAGATAAGAAGAAATAAGAATAAAGTCGCGTCTTTATTTCCTCCTCCCGCCTTCATCATCTACCTTTTCTGTAATTATCCTTTTTTTTACTCTTACAGTAAGTACCTTTCCCTTTACCTTCTAATTCGATGCATTTTTTTATTCAATAATTATAGACCAATTAAAATATACGTGAACAGCATGTATGTATTCATAACAACTAGATTAGCTATTATAATAGTTGTGACATAATTAACTGAACTTGTAATAAATGTCTCTGTACTCTCAAACAACGAGCCGTTTTTTTTACAAACCTCTATGATATCGAACAATCTACCTTTGATTGAATAAAGTTTGTATTTAAATTGTATGCATGTTTTGGTGTGCCACCCTTCAAATCCTTTCTCCGTGAAAATTTTGTGTTTCTGAGAATCCTCACGACTGGACTCGAAGATGATGTGAAAATTAAAAGTAAGTAAAATTTACTTATCACAATAAATGCGTACAGTGATGTAGTCTGGTTGTTTAAATATCACGTTTATGGATCTATAAATGTAAAAGATGAATCCATTATTACTGATATTTCAGGGTAACTACCAAGCGTTTGCAGCAGCAGCAGCAGAACTAATAGCGAATATCAAACTACAAAAGCTTTGAAAAAAAAAAAAAAAAAAAAAAAAATGTTTTTTAAATGTACGCCTGGTTCGGTCGCTTGGCCGTGGAAAAAAGTGGACACACTTCGTAGCATTGCAGTTAGCCATCTCCTTGCGATGGAAGCGCGTAATCGCGCATAGGGCCCAAAACAACCCCCTGACAACACCGAAACAACCGACTGATGCGCCCACCCCTTCCCTCATACTCCATATTCAAGCAGACTGTGATACCCACGCATGTATTAGGGCTCCTGTATACATACGCGGATTCGCCGGAGCGAAGGTTTTCATCAATCCCTGCCTCTCTGCGTGCGCTGTGTTATACCCAAGATTATACCTATATGGCTTGGTACTTACGCTACTCGCAGACTTTGGAAAGNTTTTGAAGAAAAATAAAACTAAAAATAATAGAAAAAAGAAAATTTTGTCACTAAGTGTTACCAATAAAAAGTAACAGTGTTTAAAAAAAAAAAATTGCAAATATATCATGTGAGATGGAGGCATTTGTTAAAAAATCGTTATTTCTTTTCCTCTAATCATGCTGACAATGGGAAGTTGCCACATACGTTATTTTGGATTTACCTTGAGTAACAATACACACGAGATCGCTATCAGCATACTCATCAAATTTTGGATTACAACAAACAGTTTGAGTTTGATCACTGTACAAGATTTATAGTAGAAAAAAAAAAATAAAAAAAATGTATTAAATGTAATGCTTTTGAATAATTAAACCATACCAACCGAGTACGAATTCGACGACACTATGACGCAGTTGCGAAATATGAGCGTACCGCAGAACTTGACGTCGTCTTTTTCAACGGCTTCCCTGAGCTCGTCCATTTCATACTTTTTCCCAAAGAATTTCGTAACCACGGCCAAAAGCACAGCGGCCAGGGCTGATATGCAGGCAAAGGCACTGACCTCCATCAAGGGACGCGTGTCCAAGTTCGTGGACAAACTGAGCGCGCACCTGGTTTCGTGGCCCAAAAATTTCCCATCGTCCGTGAATCCCGCTGTTCTGTTATCTGTACGGGCAAATCGGTTACCGCGTGATTTATGGTGCGGACGGGAAAACGGCTCTTTTCGGGTTACCTGGATTTTTTTCGGCTATCTCCGCGTCTCTGCGCACCTCGTCTATGGCCGTGCCATTTTTCGTGGCTATTATCAGCAAGCGTATGATTTTCGTGAGTATTCGTATCTTGTCCTTGTCCAGCTTGAGCAGTTTGGAAAGCACCGCGAGTATGGGGCACTCGGTGCCATGGGCCAACTCCCAGTCCCGCGTCTTGCATTTTTCCGAGCAGTACTGGGCGACGGGGCACGCCGGGCACGGTATCAAGTTGTAACTGCGCTCCAAACAGTGGTGACAGTGCGTGTAGTACCTAAGCGCGAAGAGAACAACATCAACACGAGGTAATTACGAGTAACACTCTTTCGTCAAACAATGATAACAACGCATCCATACTCTAATTGTTCAATGACCAATATTTGTTTCAGCCTAGCACTCACTTTTCCCTGTAGACGACGTAAGCGTACGGCTTCTCCATGGCAACAATGTCCCCGGGCTGGAACTCCTCGGTGGCCTCCAGGTACCTCCCGTACTTTTGGGAGTAAGCGATCCGCACACCCTTGCTCAGAGCCGGGGCCTCCTCGCTGGGACCGTGGGCAAAGGACAGCTCCCTCTCCTCGACGATGTACCTGGCCGGGCCCTTCCTCCCCTTGGACATCAACTCGTCGAGATCATCCGTGGCGCAGGCTTCGGGGGCAGCTCGGTCGTCGATGAACTTCCTGATCATGGCGAGGTCGCCCTCGATCGGCTCCTGGTTGGGGTCCCCAGTGGCAGGCAGGTCGTTCATGTTGAGGTCCTTGGGCCGGTAGAGCTGGCGAACGGCCTCCACGGCCTTCTGGGCCCGATCCTTGAGCTTCCTCTGCTTGTCAGGCGGGTAGCCGTGGACCAGGGCTGCGTCTATGTCGATCAGGCACTCGCGGTACAGCTTCTTGCGGTAGAGGGCCGCCGAACGATTCGCCAGGGCCAGGGCCATGGATCCTCGGCTCGGCGCGTAAGCTAGGCTCATCGTGTACTTTTCTATCGCCTCGTCGTCGTCGCCCGACACGAAGCTTTGGTTACCTGAAACGCCGAGCACTGCGATGTAAGCATTTTTCCGTCATTTCAATAAAGCTTGCGAACCATCGATCACTCTCCGTCTTTTTCATTGGAACATTTTTCTCTTTTTCCACATCCCAATCGGAGAGTCAGTGTATTTGTATTTTTTTTTTATCCAAAGCGCGCAAAAACACATTTAACGCAATGAACGATGTATGCATATTTTTTTGCTTTTCTCTCAAATTTAATCAAGACCCGGCACCGCGTGAACGCGGGTCTATAAAAATTGATGTTACCCTCCTCCCTGAACCTGGCCGAGTCCTCCTCGTTCTTGGCATCGGAGTCCAGCGGGGGCATCTTCGTCTTGACCATGTTGCTCAGCACGTGGCTGACCAGCGCCTCGCACTCCTTTTGCAGTCCGTACCCGGCGTGCGAGTTGTTCCTCTGCACCGCCGTTATCAGCTCCTTGGCCAACTCCATAACGACGAGCTACTCTCAAGCGTACATTACATATATATTCATTACACACACTTTAGCGAAACTCGGACGAAACCGTCCGTACAAGTAAGTAATTTTTCTTGCTTTTTTATTTTTTATTGTTTCTCCTTAATGAGTAATTTTTCTCGATACTTGCGACAATTCCTCGCTCAATTATGTAATTTAAACGCGCATTGGGGTGACAGAGCGCCCGAGCGCGAAACACTCGATGGACGATTTTTTCTTTCTTTTCCAACCGATGGCGGTAGATCGTTAAAAAAAAAAAAAAAAAAAAAAAAAACCAATTCGTACTATTAAAACATAATGTACGTAGGTGTATATAATTATATTTACCGTGTAATTGTGTGGGCAAACAAGCCGTAGATGATAATATAGTTGGATAGGGGGTATATGCGCCCGTGTGCGCGATTGCGAACTAAATTAGCCGAGGCTATCGGTATACGCTTGTACCGAGCAAGGTGGATGCACCGGAGAGGAATAGCGGGTAAAATCGAGCAACGAGACTAACACTCGGGGACTAAAATTACCCCCCTGCTGGTGCTACCTTTATTTGGTATACCCACATTTGTACATACGTACCTATACGTGATATAGCGAAGGCGGCGCCCGTAGGGTTTGCTTTTATATGCCCACTTATGCAATGCTTTCTCGCCTCGTGTTGTATTATTGTACGTTATACACGCGCTCTCTCTTTCGCCGGTCTCTCCGACTTCTTGCGCTTGGAGCTATTAGGTGGTACACTCCCGGCCGCTGCTGCAGCTGCCTCGATTATAATTAAATCGCCCACCGTTGTTTTACCACTTTGCTCATTTGCTCAGAGATTTTTTCTTTTTTCTTTTTTTTTTTTTCAACCGTCGATTCCTACAAATGTCGACAAGATATTTTTTGTGCCATTTTTTACATGCTAACACAGGTACACCACTTGTACGATGAACGATACATTTACTAATATTTAGCCATTATGATTTATACATTGATACGTACACGCAGGAAGATCTCCTACTGCTGTATATCCTATGAACAATTTTGTTGAAAATATATGAATGTTTGTTGAAACGAAAAACGCTCAGCTCGTCTTTTATCCACACACCTTCTGTAACTTTATTTTGTTATTAATATTATTTGCTAATTATGGTATTATTGAATAAAAAAATGGTTTTTAAAAGGTAAGTAAAAAAAAAAAAAATACTTACATACCAAACAAAACGATTGATCCAGTGCACTTTCTTTGACAACTAAAGTGTGTACACCCAATTGGCGTATTTTAACGATGATGGATCAAGTGTTTTTGTGATTTAATTATTTTTGGCACTGCCGTGAGAATCACAAACATTGTCGAAAGACGTCCGAGCGAATGGCCAAATTACCTGGTGATAATTACGTAAGTCCGGTGCAAGTGATGGTGGTTATTTATTCGATTTTGCCGCTGGCCGAAGAACCAGGTCCATGAATCATCCGAATATCGTTCGCTTAATGGACTAACGAAGAGAGCGGACGCGGCAAGTGTCAAGTGGGCTGCTAAGGCTGTTTGAATGGATATATAGGTATAGTATCTAAATGGCTCTAACAAGCGAGCTATATATTTGCGAGCCTTCGTATGATTGTTACCATTAAAATTTAAGCTGACAATTAAAGTACCCCGCGGTAATCAAGTTATGTTGGCTCGTAGCCAGGTGTTTTTTTTTTTTTTTTCAATCAAGCTCTGTTTTTTTATTTATTTATTGCTGTGGCCCGTTTGCTTATGATTTTACATACTTGCACGTTGAAATGGAAATTGAAAGGTAAGAGGGAGGAATGATTGATTTAAAACTGCTTAGGAATCGAATTGAAATATCTTTATTCACCAAAAATCACACAATTATGTATTAACATCTAAGTAGAATGAAATGCGATGTGAAATTTTCACAATATTTCAAATGACAGGTGTTTCGATTCAAAGTTACATTTAAAAAACAAAAAAATTAAAGCGTGTATACTGCTTGTATAACGTGAGAATCGATAAAATCACATTAAATGAAGATGCATAGTATTATGTACATTACATTTTTAAGTGTTATTAATATTCTTATTATTATATAATAGTAAAATTGTCCAGCTGGTGATATAAATAAATTAAAACCGATAAGTGATGTATATAATCAAGAGATCAGCAATCAGAGGATCATCATATTCCTTTCAAACTGCATAGTTAAAAATACAATTTTCAATCTTATGCTACATTAAAAATTTCACTAATTCACATAGTTCAGTCAAGTCAACAATTTCATTTGCCCTTGCACTCGGGTTACTTCGCATTGAGAGTATAAAAAAATCCTTATACAGTCAATTAAAATATAAGTTTCTTTTAACTTCTTTGGATTAGAAATATATAGACTTTTCATTTCGCACTTTGACACTAAACATCCGACTTGAGAGTCACGACGAATCACATGCAGTTATACATTATTTTACTCATTTTGCAGTCGCTCTTTTTTTATTACTTTATTTTTTTAGTGTTTCCCGTGTTAGTCTTTGTCAAATAGTTGCCATGTACACCGTTTATTCTTACATTATAGTTTTATTTAAGAATAACTTGTCAAAAGACCGACTTACGTGTTTTTCGTTAGAATCTTTATATTATTAATTTTATTTTAATACAATAGCACATATTTTTTTCACAGATAATTACAGAGTAGCGACACTCTAGTCAAAATAAAAAAGCAGTTCTAAGTAGTGAATAGTCAGTTTTTATCTGCCAAGCCTCATTAGGATAAGTTCAGCTCTTAGTATAAAATTATTAATCTCTACAACGACGTTTCGTTATTGCTTGTAAAATTACCAAGAAAACACGTCAAGAGAGAAAGTTTTAAGCTAAACGAAAATCTCAATCCCTTCAATTAATTTAAATCGCCTAATATACAAATTTGTAATCGATCATTGCGTTTTCAAACATTCTCAACAATTTCTTTACTTTTTTAAAAGAGCTATAAAATACTGAAGTATTAGTTGTCTAAAATTCATTTTGCATTGAATATTGCATTGCTCATTAAACACAATTATTAAGTAGTGCAAGAGAATATACACAACGCGCATGCACAAACAATATAATTTGTGCGCCTTTTTCAAAACGAGGTTTGAGCATACATACCTTAATTTTTTCTCAATCCTTTGATACATAAACAATTGATTTGCTTATGCATTGTTTGCTGTTGAGATCATCAGGCAATCTCAAAGTAAACAAGGCTCTCTGGTTTTTTTTTTTATCATTTGGTAAGACTATACCCTACCTCGCTGAGAATATGTTCATGGTACTGTTGGCGTTGCGTTTTCTTACAAGACGAGCTGCAACTGTAAAAAAATTTCATTGTTTAAAAGAGACAAAGGTGAGATTTCATATTTAAAAAAATGTATTTCTGTCAAGTATACTTACTATTAGCGTCTTTAATAGTTAACGGTCTTTCAAGAACTTTTTGAAGAACATCGATCCATTGCATCCTATCATCTTCATTTTGAGCCGAAAGAAGGTAAGTCCTGTCTGGCGTCTCAAGAGTAAAAGAGCACCCTTGATCACGAGCACCTGCAGGAACGCCCATTTTTACCGAATAACCCTCTGAACAATGTCCTATGAATATTTCTCCTTTTGGATAGGCATCCTTGAAACAAACATTTCATCATTCAATTAAATAATAGCGAATAACATAAAATACCTGTAATCTAGTCATTAAAATTACCATAGGATCATCGTGATACATTAATTTGCGGTTATCGAGTGTGAACCAACGCTTTTTGTAAGCATCAGTAGGTCTCGGTCCTGTTTTCCACAAATATCCTTCTTTAAGGAAATCCTTGGTAAGTTGACCAATCAACTCATCATCAGATGCGCCAGGATATGCTAGCTGCAGTAGATGCAACTGTGCACATCTAATAGCAAAATACCAGTTGATTATTATTTTAGGATCTTCATGATAAACATAAATGTGACGCGTTGTTCCATCCTTTAGAAATGAGATTTGAAGGCTATTTTGATTTCCAGTCTTGTTAGGGACAAACGATACGTTCAATTCTGATAACTGCAATACTGCTTTTGGTTCCTGTGTCATAATTAAAAGTGATTTTACAAATTTTGACGCTAAATTGACTTTACTACTTACAATCAAAAATACGACAAACGTATCTCACCTTATTTTCTTTAACGTAATACTTCAAGGTGTTTTCCGACTCTTTAAGTACAAACTTTCTGGGCTGATACCTGGCATCTTCCTTTCCCCTTTTCATCAAAAACCCTTCCATAAATCCATTCATGTAAGGATTCTGTCTCTCAGGATAATAGAACTCTTGTGTTTCGTACTTTGCTTTGATCCACTGCTCTATCAGTACTCTACCAAAAAAAAGCTAGTTATTCATCTTACACTGCACTCAAGTAGGCAATGAAAAAAGAAAAGGAAAAAATGGCTTACTGAGGCGAATCAGGACCGGGTCTTATGTAACAGGCAGGTACTCTGTCCTCGTATCGCAATTTCGCCACGGTGTTACCCACCTCACGCATTCTTTCCACTTGCGAGTCTTCCCATCTGTCGAGCCTGAGATGCTTTACTTTTGATATGTGTGCCCCCATGGAGCGATGCACACCCGCGCATCGGGTGCACACAAATACCCCGATGTTGTACGATGCCCATTCTGGTGCTGCATAAGAAAGAAATACAAAATAACGAGAAGTGAATTAATTAGACACTGTTAAAGAGAAGCTAACGTGATTGTAAAACGCATGACAATCACTTCGACATTGAGAACTGGAGCGATAAACAAACGATGTATAAAAAAATGCTCATTTCTCATAATTGTTATCTTGACAGTGTTTTGACATTTTCAAGTAATGAATCATCATTATCCGGAAAGAGAGGAAAATTCCATAAATTACTAATGTAATCTATGCATACAGATGTAAACATTCGTATACTTGAACTGACAGCATTGCACGCGTGTATGTCAAAAAGTATTGCAATAACTGCGTATCATAAGAAAAGTACTTGCAAAACAAAATAAAGTCAAATGTCAAGTATATACATTGTAGCAATGCCCAAAATTATGCAAATTTTCCCCCAAAACAACAGAGACGAAGATGACGCGCATGAAAGCATTGGTAAAAAAAGGGGGTTCAATAATTTACTCAAACAGTTCAAGGGAGAAGAAAAAAAATAGGCTGTCTAGCAAAAGAAAACACGATAAATCATTAAAAACGTCAAAACGAATGAAAGGTTGCCCCCCGGGAGTCTGAAGGAAGAACATAAACAACACAAACGCGCGTCTTCTCGGAGCGTGCAATTTTTTGTTGTTGTTGTTGGGGAGCAACCAGCAAATTCCCGTGTATGACATACGGCTCGTTCGAGAGCTCATCTAACGCGGCATCTTATCCTGGAACTCACACTTGGCTTCGCAATCGGCACACACGTCGTTTCCTGGCTTCTTCAGGAGCTCCATGAGATACTTTTCATTCTCGTCCGCCATCTTGGCACTTACTACTCAACAACACAACACCGATACACACAGAGAGAGTAAAAATGTGTGTCGCCGCTTTTCGAATATAGCTATACATGTATTGATCATATAGATAGATAGATAGTATCTTTATTGGCATGAAATATACATATACAGCCAGAGTAAATTACAGAGATTTTTGCATCGATTCTTAAGTAGTACGGTTTTATACAAAGTTGTTCGCTGGCACTTAGATATTATTTGTAATAAGTAGAAAATAAAAATAATAGTAAGTAAATAATAAATTTTATGATCATTTCTCGCTCAGTTTTCAATCAGCGCCATCTCGCGTTGCGGATTTTGAGTTAAAAAGTATCCCTATTCTCGGAAAATCCTCCGCCAGACAGCGCTAGTGATAGAACTGCAAAAAGTCACTAGCCTAGTGACTTTTTTAAGTTAAAATCAGCCGCGCGAGATGGCGCTGATTGCAAAACGTGTATGAAAATATTTTTTACATATATTTTCTAAATTTTTACAAAATTTGGGTTAATAAATTCCGACTACGAAGACAACGACGACACTGAGTCCTAGTAACAACGTTTGCATACTTAATTCTATTTATAAAATACTTAAATAGACTGTACAAGGTATGTAAGAGTTAAAAAAATCAATAAATGAATAAAAGATTGAAAACATTATTACAATTAATTTTTTGTGTCATTAATCTCCAACAGTTTAATGAAATACATAATGTATTTACAAACTCTAAACAACTAGTTTTAAATCGTAGAGTTTTGGAGCATATACAAATAGTTAAAGTACCCAGATAAATTTTTAACAGTTTTGTCGCGCCAATTCCGGGAAAAATTGTGAATTGTACTTTTGTTTCATCAATGGCTTTGCAGATTCGACTGGTAGGGTTGTTGTACCTTGACTTCTTACTTCTGCTAACAATGCTTGAGCTCTCAATCTTTCCACCTTTTCTCTTTCCAATCTTTCTGCTCTCAACTTTTTGATATCTTCGCTACTTAGACCGCTAGAACTGACTATACCACCAAAAGAACAAGTACTTACGTCAAAGGGCTTTACTACTTGCTTATCCTTATCTTTACTTTTCTTGTGTTTCTTATGCTTCTTGTGTTTTTTGTGTTTCTTATGCTTCTTATGAGATTTTCCACCATCATCACTCGAGCTGCCACTTGATGACTTGTGCTTTTTACGCTTTTTTTTGGACTTGTGGTCATCTTCGCTCGAACTGTCGCTCACCAACGACTTGTGTTTTTTAATCTTTTTTCTAGGTTTCTGACTGCAATCTTCATCAGGATCACGCTTTCTTTTTTTCCCTACTTGAACCATGTTATTGAACACGTCACTTTCAACTTTGATCATATTAGGTTCAAGTTTGACCAAATTTGGTTCAAGTTTGACCGAATTTGGTTCAATTTTGACTCTAGAAGCTAGTATCTTTTTGTTTTTCTTATCCTCCATTTTTTGAGCATTCATTATATTTAAGTATCTCTTTATATCGTGAATAGGATCTTCCACAGCTTTTCTGTTAGGCTTGATTTCGACATTTTTTTCTGGATCACTGACTCTTTTTGGTAATTCATTATACCAACTTTTGCTAACAGCTTCTTTGATACCTTGGCCAAGGTAAGTCAGATAACCAATCTGCTTTTCATACTTTTCTTGCTCTTCTTTTTTGTCCTTCTCATAATCCTTGTTCGTCTTCTTATAGTCTATATTACCTTGTTCCAACTCTTCAAAAAAATTTACATGCTTAGAGGAAGATTTAGACCTACTCTGAACTTGTTTTGGTTCAGCATCATCTGGGAGAACGCTCTGATTTTTCTTTCTGGATTCATTCCTCAGAAAATTTATTCTTGCTTCACTTTCCTAATGGATATAAAATAGTCATCAATAAATAGTAAGAGACGAGTCATTCATCAATGAGAATACTTACAGCTTTGTCAATCCGAGCCTGCTCAATTCTGGCTTCTTCGGCAGCCTTGGCTTCATCCTTGCGAACTCTTGCTATGTTTTCCTTGGTACGCACATGCCACCTGTCAATTCACAACCAATACGTTTTTACGTTATATCCACACTTTGTCAAAATTATTAGCTAAAATGTTATATTTTCGGGTACATACCTTTTTTTTGGTAAGATATTCATTTCTTTTTGCTCTTCCAAGGGTTATGATTTTTAAGTTTTCATTTATCTAAATACTTAACGCTGTTTTAAAATTGTACACTTACACGACTCCACATAACTGAAAACCAATTGATGAACTAAAAAAAAAAGTGGTTTTTGTTTTGTCTTAATAATAATCAATCAACGAAAACAAACAATTGCAGTCCAAAGATAACAGATCCATTGCAGAGTACACTCATGCCGATAATGACAAAAAAGTTGCCATCTATCTTACCGACGATGAAGAACAAACACAGTCGTCTGCACAGCAGACGTTAAACGTTGCGTCAGTCAAACAGCGTATAGCAAATTGTTGACGTGTCTTGTAAGTGTATCCCTGCTAAAGTCGGCCAGCTAAATTTAATTTCGCTCGCGTCGAAAAATGTGAAATCCCGAGGTCATGATTCTGTCACGCTCGATCACCAGGATATCCCAGCTAACTACCTTGGCTCTGATACAACTGACAGTGTTCTGCTTCGTCCTCATCTTCGTCGCCAGCGATGGAGGCCCTAACCTCACTGCAGTTGTTATTAATCCAACAAACGCAACTACGCCCGAGATCAGCAAGGATGCGATCCAAGAAATCCCAAAAAATTCGAATACGAATGTCTCGAACGCCAAGGAGCAGCCTGCGGTGATTAAGCAGCAGCCAGATGCTAGTGCACCTCCAGTAAACACCAATGAGCAGCCTGTGGTGGTGCAGCAGCAGAGTCAACCAGATGACAGTGCAACTTTGGTAGTGTCTTCGACCTCGTCGTCCACTACCAGCATTTCAACGACCGAAGATGCGGGTAAAGTTCAGTCTTCATCAACAACTACTGCAACAACAACGTCAGAGTCCACGAGTACCTCCTCGACGACTTTGTCTACAACTGTGGCCACTTCCTCGACAACTTCGTCTACAACTGTGAGTACTACAGATACCAGTACCGTGAGTACTACGAGTACAATGGCTCCGACTACGAAGACAACGACGACACTGAGTCCTACTAGCAGCACCTATAACGAGTACAGCAGCTTGCCCGGTCCAGTGGTCACTGGGACCAACAGTGTCGATGTGGAAAACGAGACTACCTCTAGCAGCAGCACCACCACCACCACCACCACCACCACGGTTGCTCCTGTAGAGCCAGTCTTGCCAGCTAAGGGCTCTGCGGAGGAGGAACACAACAGCTCTATGTCAATATTCTTCGTCCTGTGCGTGCTAGCACTGGGTATTCTTCTCATACACCTAATGCTGCAGACAAATTTTCAATACTTGCCAGAGTCTGTGGTCATTGTATTCCTGGGTGCTGCCATCGGAATGTTCATAAATTTCGTTGCCCACAAGAATATCGCCAATTGGAAGAAGGAGGAGGCTTTCTCGCCCACCGCGTTTTTCTTGGTGCTCTTGCCGCCCATTATATTCGAGTCCGGATACAATTTGCACAAGGGCAACTTTTTCCAGAACATAGGAAGTATTATGGTCTTTGCCATATTTGGCACGGCTATTTCTGCTCTGGTCATTGGAGCCGGAATTTACTTGCTAGGATTAGCCCAGGTAGTTTATAGGCTTAGTTTTGTTGAGAGTTTTGCCTTTGGATCGCTCATTTCGGCGGTCGATCCTGTTGCAACGGTAGCTATTTTTCACGCACTTGATGTTGATCCCGTCCTGAATATGTTGGTGTTTGGAGAGTCAATATTAAACGATGCTGTAGCTATAGTATTAACCACTTCTGTTTTGGGATCAAATAGTGCTGCTACCATTGGAGAGGCTATTATCTTATCTCTTCAAAAATTCTGTTTGATGTTCTTTGCATCAGCCGGAATAGGAGTTGTCTTTGCACTTATGAGTGCTTTGTTGTTGAAACATATTGATCTTAGAAAAAATCCATCCTTAGAATTTGGGCTTATGCTGGTTTTCACTTATGCACCGTATGTCTTAGCTGAAGGAATACAACTTTCAGGTAAATAAAAATCATCATCATTATTCGATGAATGTTTTCAAGCATAAAAGTAATTCATGATTCGATTTTTTATTGCAGGAATCATGGCAATACTCTTCAACGGAATCGTAATGTCGCACTATACTCATTTTAATCTATCAACTGTTACGCAGATAACAATGCAACAAACAATGAGAACCTTAGCCTTCATTGCAGAAACATGTGTGTTTGCTTATTTAGGATTAGCGCTATTTAGTTTTAGACACAGGGTAAGATTTTATTGGTTTTACATAATTTGTACAGTCAATGCCGTTCAATATGCAATTAATATTTGAAATTAAACTTTCATTCTGATTGCGGAATACATAATTTATAACTTTGTACTTATTTTAAATGTTAAATCAAGTAATGTACCATTGGCATTTTCAGTTTGAACCAGCACTAGTCATTTGGTCCATCATACTGTGCCTTGCGGGAAGAGCAGCTAATATCTTCCCTTTAGCTATTCTTGTCAATCGATTCCGTGAACATCAGATAACTAGAAAAATGATGTTCATAATGTGGTTCAGTGGACTGAGAGGAGCCATTTCCTATGCTCTGTCACTTCATTTGGACTTTAGTGAAGAAACGCGACACGTCATAATAACGACTACTCTCATAATCGTACTTTTTACTACACTCATTTTTGGAGGATCCACTATGCCGCTACTGAAATTTATGCGAGCCGAGAAAAAGCAACGAAGTAGCAGACGCAGGAGGAAAGAGAAAGGAGTTTCACTTAGTAAAACTAGAGAATGGGTTTGTTGTTGCTTTCTATTTTATACTTTGATGTTATTTTTAAAACACAAAGTATTTTTGTAAATTCCACGTAGATGAATTTGTTGCTGCAAAAAAATGTTATTGCAATTTTTTATCTTTTGTAGGGTCAAGCCATTGATTCCGAACATTTGTCGGAACTGACGGAAGAGGAAATGGAAGTTTCGTTTCTACAATCGCGGATTCGCGGTTTTGCTCGCTGGGACCTGAAGTTTTTCATTCCCTTTTTTACGCGTCGATTTACACAGCAGGAGCTCAAGGATTGCAAATCACAGATGACCGATTTAACAAATCAATGGTACCAGGCGATTCGCATCAGTCCTATTGAATCAGATGACGAAGCGACAATTATGTCTTCAATGCAAATCCACAGTGGTGACAATATTTTTTCAGATAACCAAAAAGAATTACAAGAAATGAAATCTAAAGACCGTCCTAGTCATGGCTCTATATTGAGTATTTAGTACTTAAATAAATCATTTCACAAACTCTCTGAATAAAACAATACAGATTGCGATTGCTTGCACAAGTGCCAAAAATAGTAAAGCATTGGTTTTTTGAAGGTTTTCTTTTCATTTAAGAACATTACAGTACACTTGCTCGCACATTATTTTTTTATAGAGAGTTTTAATAGAAGTGTGCCTACTTTTATGAAGCTGTGTTACTTTATAATTTAAGTATTACAAAAAAAAAAAAATGTGATTTTCTAGACAATGAGTATTCATTACGTTTGTTGCTGAGCTTACAAACTTGAATTAATTATACTGATATCACTATTAGCTATAGAATATTAGATAATTGAAATTATTCCATTAAGTTTAAGTCATGGGTATTTCTCACATAGATGTTCAAGCTGTATATCTTTAATTAAAGTCTCGTACCTACCACTAGTATTGTGATAAACTAATTTTCAATATATTTATAATTGTTTATAGTTGAAAAATAGATTTTTTTTCAATGCTCTGTCAAATGTCTTAATCACAAAAAATACGCGCAAGCCTTGTACATGTAAATGAACATTAAATATACATTTACCGATCATTCATGTATGAATACGTAAAATACGATTCTACCAAGGCAAAGAAAAGTAACTGTTTGATTTCAATTTCGCCGAAAAAAAAAGTTATTGTATGTCTTGCTAAGCCTTATTATATACATTTGAAAAATAAACGTCTTATTGTAATTCGATCCAATTGTACAATAAAGTTTTATCTTTTTGAAAGTATAAGAAAAAGCTTTGTTTTCTTTATTTCTCTATGAATCTATCTACTCGTCCAATAAACGTTGCAACAATGTAAAACCATAGGAATTTGGAGAGAACAAAAAGCTGGTAAAAGGACTATATTCAAAGAAGAAAATTACTTTTTCAAGATTACCAGATAGATGCATTTAGCTAAACGAAAAAAAAAAATTCATATGGAAACTTGTGTTGCACAATGTACAGACCTTTGGAATAAGCAGTTTAAAACATTTTGGTGCGATTTGGGTACAGTATATATAATATATAAATGCCGATCATTGGGTCGATAGAAAAGATTTATATCTTATAAAAATATACGTTTTCCGGAAAATAATCATTACTGCAATCACTTGGAAAATTACATTCAAATGTTAAAAAGTATTTAAGGATTTGAAAGATCCAAAAGATGCATTAATCAAGATCATAAATAGAATCTAAGTTTGTTGGATTACAATGTATATTATATTATTACTCAATTCGAGCACGAAATCCTGAGATTTTTAATTCCGCGAATTTAAATTACAAAAGGCTCGGTCGAACATTCGATTTTTTAATTTAATATTCCATCCTCCCTCCCCCGCCTCCCCGCTCGCCGAAAAACATCACCGTGCAACTGTACTTATTATTCAAATATTCTACATCAAACGCGAATTCGAAGTGATATTTTTGAGTTCTTAACGATCTCGGGTTCAAAACGTTCGAATCCGCAGTGCAAACGGTCGGCCTCGACTCCTTCACAATTTGCCCCTCCAGCTTCACTCTCGTCGGGATCTTCAAATTGTGCGCGTCTGTGAATAGTATTTTGCAATAAATAATCGGTTCCGCGGCGGAAATCTTTAAAAAAGTGTAATAGTTTAGTTTCGCGTAAGTGCAGTGCTCGTTTTTTTTATCTCAATTCGCTTAAAATACCGTAAATATTCGCTATCGCTATCATGTATGGGATGAACTTCAAGAAAACGCCCGTTTTCGTCGTCGAGTCTCACAATGGGGTGAGTGTTTTTCTCATTTTCTCTATCAGAGACGTTAGTGATTCATTAATTGTTAATCGCGAAAAGTGTGTTTTGTATAACTACACACTCTACATACAGTGCGACTTTGGTTTTCGCAACATAACCTACAACTTTCGTGAACTGCCCGTACAATATGCAATCGAATTTGTTTGTTCTTTTGTGGTGGTAGAATAAATGGGAAAGTATCGGATGAATGCATTTTGCTAGAGGGAAGTACGGCAAACAATTACGGTTTAGAAATTGTACATTCGTGGTTTAAAACACATTCGGTTTTGGAGTAATCGGAGCCGCCGATCGCGGTGCTCGGAGCCGCTGCCCGCTAGCCGCTAAAATTACTTAATTCTTTTCGCGCGAAACCCTTAAACTATGCTCATCACGTACTTGTAATGTTTGTCTATATATGTGCTTTGTTCTCGTTGATAAAAATATTTGAATTTTTAGGCTTGTGTGTGTGTGTGTGTGTAGCATTTTCACAATTTCCCAATGGTTTTTGGGGGTAGATAGCCAACATAACGACTACTGTACACTGTTATCTGGAGGTAACTCATTGAAAAATCGTTTTTAATGGTATTTAGTAGGTACTTTCAGCGTTAATTTTTCTTCAGACAACTATGTTTTAACATAAAACCAGTCAATTAATCAAGTGCTTATTTTTTTTCCTTTTATGTGCGCATGTTATATACATTGTACAACTGCAACATTTGACATAATTGAGACTTAAGTTTTTTGTATTAAACTGTGACAAATTCTAAAAATTCAATGATCCTCAAAAATATTAAAAGTCCTTGCCATGTGAGAGCAACAGTTTTTTTCCATCCAAAAGAGAAAATTTAATTGTGATGTAACTCTGCATTAAATAATTAAATCTTTTGTCAAAAGTTCAAAGATTATAATGATAAATTATGTTAATTGATTTCAGCCCTAGTACATTTTAGTGCATTTTTTCTAAGAGCAAAATTGTTTCACAGATGCTGTTTTTCGCCTCTCGCTGCACCGAGTCCAAGAGTTTGTTGTTGGAAAAAACTCTTTCACATACTCCCGTCCTTATGAGTCGGTACTGAAAGATATGGGTACCGCAATTGGATGAAAGAAGAAAGAATCTATTTAAGTAAGTCGAATTAACTGTATGTCACTTAGAACTTTTCAATTAAATTTCTGATTCATTCAAAATATTACACTGTTGAAGCCTGTTCAGTGATCATTACTTGTTATATTCCAGTAATATCAGTATTTCAAATTGGATATCATCTGTCACAAATGTTGGGCATTTCAAGAACCTCCTTTGAGTTGAATTACTATGGGCTGATCCAATGGCTGATGAAGAAAGGACTTTTCTCATCGGCAAGCATAAGAGCACCAGATTAATGAGGCTAGTTCGCTTATTTAATAACAACTATATACTTAGTCAACAATTTTTATTATTTATTATACAACTTGAACATTAATTGACTCATAAAAACTCACGATTAAGAATCTTTAAAATTCAATGTAGTACAAAAAATATATAACAAGAATAACGATGATTAGAGTACTTAGTTTAATGATAGTTATAGTTGCAATGAAAAAAGTATATGTAATATGTAGTATGTTATACAAGTCCTTTGCCACCAAAACTTTCTGAGCTGCCATTAACAGACATTAACAAACAGCATTACTAAAATGTTTGGCCAATGGTTCCAAGATCCCATCCAAACACTAGGGTAAAAGCAAAGAGTGAAAATATCACTGTGCTAGAACTATTAATAAATAGAATTTTGTTATCGGATGGTAATTTTAAAAGTAATCTATTTTTTGCTAGTGGAAAAAATTATTGTATTTATAACGGTATCTGGACAACGAAAAGTCCCCAAAAGATGAATTGTAAATAATCCATCAAAGCTAAACGACCAAAAATAAATGTTTAAACAATGGTATTAACGTTCCCCATTTTGATTATCATAAGCATTTAATAGTCGTTACCGTCAGCTGCCACCGATCATCCTTTTCTTTATCGTGGGTGATTATTTTTTCTCTTACTCGAGTATTTAAACAGTGCATATTCCTTGTGAGTATACTGGTCACAGATAACTAAATAGACGACTTGATAAAGTGTACCCACGTTCTAGAAAGGAAAAGTTCGGTTACTCACTTTGATACTTACTTCATGCTGCTGCTATTTGCATGCACCGGAAGTCGATAAAATCCAGGCTAAGACTGTTAAAAATGTAAGTAAAATCTTTCCTGGTAAGTGTAACAGCAACAGCTGTGGAAAGTCACCTCTAGTGGGCGCGAAAACTGCAGGCGGAGTCACTTTTCGCTCTTCCGTTATTTCTATCGTTATTTTTGTCATTGCTTCTTTCTATAGGAGTTGGATAAGGAAATACGTAAATGCCGGTTAACTTTTGCATATTTATCTGTACTTATATGCGTACACTTTGCTTACGTACTGCTGAACGAGACCTATGCAATTTTAGTATCTGTAGCTTCGATTTATTTGCTTTTGTAATTAAAAATTATAAATTTTGGTCATTATATGGTATATTTGTTTTACTTATGATAAACAGTTGTTAATTTGCGTTACTTAATTAATTTTCATGTTTTTCACGACTACTCAAAAAAAGTATTGCATTTGCATACTCGTGTTAGCATGTATATGTAAACCCATGAACGTTGAGATGAAAAATTATGCTCTTGTATTAACATAACTCGAGTTGTCTTGCTCAGCAAAAATTATCGAAGTTTTCGCTCGGCGCGCCTGTAAAGAATACGCGTGTAAAAGTGTAAGGTGCAAATACATGTATTTTCCAAGTGACGAAAGAGCAAATTTCGATGTGATATCATCTTTGGAGCAAACGCCACTAACTTTTTTATCCTATTATTACCCTAAAAAAAAGTCCTGAGTATGGTAAACGACAGAGATTACAAAAATGAAGGGTGAGGTATGTGATAATGATTTTGTGTTATATACTTTTTCAATTAAAGTAATCGATGACTATTTCTTCTCACAGAATGGCAAGAACTTGTTAACAGTATGTAGCAGTATAATATATCGAAATACGTGCAGAATTTACGAATTCAGGTAAGAAATTTACAATAATTTATTATGATTTTGGGCATCTACCTATTAATTATTACATTTTTTTATCACAACCTATAGAAAGTCCTCGAAACACTTAACAAGTAAAGAACTATTTACATAAATTGTTACTATATTGATAAAAATGCATATTTAATGTCTAAAATATTTAAGGGTACTTGGTTTTCTTTACAGAGCACCGAGAACATTTACTCAGAAATGGGTGTTAACATCATAAACTTTCATGTGTGAAAGGAGATGCTCGCGTACCTACTACTTTAGTTAGATCAATCAAATACCTAAGATTTCAAGAATTTTCAGCTGGTATCAACAGCACGGTAACTATTTTATCCTATGTAGCTGTTACAATCAATGAGAGAGTGTTATTCTGAATTTTGAGCGCTGGAGAACGAAGCATCTTCAAATCGGCGAGCAGATCGGTACCCTACCGATCGTACAATGATCCGAAGACAAAGAATTTTATGATAAGGAAGAATTTAAAAAGCCTACCAGGCAGATATGCATTCATGTCACCAGTCACATTGTTATCGTTAGAAAAACTCTAAACAGCGATAAGGTACAATAATAAGCCGTTGCATTTACCTACTGTTTAGAATACTCCATGTCATACTTTTTGAAACAATTGTCTTTTCTATTTTCAGTTGAAGAGTACCTCAGGTTCACAAAACAGAGTACTTCGAAGCTCCTGAGTATTGGTGGAACTGGTGTCATTCAACTATGAGGACTATAAAAATTCTGTGAAGTCCACGTGGCGATAATTTTGCTACGCGTTACGATCCAAAGATGTTTGATGTATCTTGTATCGTCAAGAAGACATACTTACTTTTCTCGTGAAACGTCCCGATATCATCATCAACCGTGTGATGTTCTCTCACGTACAACGCTTTGTCACTTGATTGTGTGCATCCAAAGCAAAGTTTTTCCTGACAAAAAGCAGAGATGCAACAATGCTCTCAATGTACATTTATCCATGCTGCTGCTGATAAAGTACAGATACAAGTTAAGGCGCAACGAGGTCATGTGTAATGGCACAAAGGGCGTAAGATCATGCGTCTAAACTAAATGTCAGGCAATGTGATTTGTAGTAGAGAGAAAGAATTCTTGGAACATCTTTTTTTAAAAGTGTTTCTTTTATAATAAGTCTATTCAAGTAGTTTTTCTGCATTTATTTCGTATTATTCGATTCATGTTTGAAACTCTTAGAATAAAATAAGATCAATTGCTTTTACAAGTGCCATTATTTTCAAGTTCAAATCAATTTAATATCAGTGTGTATGCAAATACCACTGTGGACAATAGAATTTAAGATAAGTGAAATTATTTCAATAAATTGGATTTCTTTTCATACCTTATAAAAATGTTAAAACTTGTATTTTTATTAGTGTTGTGATAAACGAATTGTTAGTCTATTAGTACTGGAAAAAATGTTCTTGTATTTTGTATTGTACATTATGATTCTGTATGAAGAACTAAATTATGTGAAATGCGCCCAAACATTGGAAAAACTTGAAAATGTAATTATAATTAAAATGGAAATAAACTTATAATTGAAAATGTTCTATGAATTGAAAAATTGCTTTATTAGGCACGGCTTTTATTATCTTCTTAAATGCAAAAGTTTAAAAGTAATCTATTTTTTGCTAGTGGAAAAAATTATTGTATTTATAACGGTATCTGGACAACGAAAAGTCCCCAAAAGATGAATTGTAAATAATCCATCAAAGCTAAACGACCAAAAATANTAATTTTTATCATTTAGAAATATTTATAAAATAAAAATCTATAACAACCCTATACTATAAAAAAATGCATACCTTGTATTCTTTCTAAATTTACCTATGTGTAAGAGTATGACGTAAGGGCGGTGAGGATTGAAAGAAAACAATAGGATGCCAAAAAAAACGTCAAGGGGGAAAAAACTAGTTTCGTGAGAACAACTTACTGCTCTATAAGGTATTCAGCACGGGCTCAAAGAACATGCGTACATATCAATTTCGAGTACGAAAGTAAAGCAATAATTTTGCTGCTTCGAATCTCCTATACAATAAAAACTCGCTTTTTTACACTATTTAAGACACATAACTACGAAACTCAATTTATTGAGAGCATTTAATGCATAATTTTTCTATATTCCATAATTTACACTCATATACAAATAATATTATACATATTGATACATAACAAAGCTTTCCGGAGTTTTCGTTTACGTAAAAACGAAGATCCGATCGTCCGGTCTTCACTGGTTCAAATTTCGAACGCGCATCCGATTTTAAATAATCGGTCGTTCCCCTCCCCCGCCTCCCCACTCGCCGAAAAACATCACATTGCAACTGTATTATTCAAATATTCTACATCAAACGCGAATTCGAAGTGATATTTTTGAGTTCTTAACGATCTCGGGTTCAAAACGTTCGAATCCGCAGTGCAAACGGTCGGCCTCGACTCCTTCACAATTTGCCTCTCCAGCTTCACTCTCGCCGGGATCTTCAAGTTGTGCGCGCGCGTGTGTATTTTATTGCGTTGATTTGTCGGTTCCGCGGCGGAAATCTTTAAAAAAGTGTAATAGTTTAGTTTCGCGTAAGTGCAGTGCTCGTTTTTTTATCTCAATTCGCTTAAAATACCGTTAATATTCGCTATCGCTATCATGTCTGGGATAACGAAGAACTTCAAGAAGACGCCCGTTTTCGTCGTCGAGTCTCACAATGAGGTGAGTGACGTGTTATTCCAACGTCTTTAGATCGATCGGGCATGTTAGATCTTTGTTTTGCGGCAAGTGGCACATCAATTAATCATTGATTACGATCGCGACAAGTGCATTTTTCGTGCAGCCAATTCAGGTCCGATTTTCTGTTTTGCGACATAACCTACAACTTGTACGAGTTGCCAATACGCAAATGTAATCGTTCCGCGAACTCCAACTTGTTTGTCACTCGTAGTACAACCTAAGAGTACAACTGAGCCGTTTAAGTATATGATAGTTTGTTGGGTTAGGAACATTTTTTATACTCTCACAAGAGTCGAACAATGCACTATGTTCCGGTCTATCAGTCTATCACGCACAATCCTTTAGCAGAGATGAGAGTAGTCTACTATCTGACTATCTCTGCCTTTAGTGCGCTCAACCTACTGCGCAAGTGCGCACTCTTTTTGAAATTTGAAGGCGTATACCACCCTTGCTAGGCTTGTCTATCTCGCGTGGCGTGGGATGCGCGCACACAGAGAAGAAAAAGTCGCCAGATTGGTTGCCGAGAATTCAAACAACAACCAATTCGGAGCCGCGGTTGTTTTCGCGGAAATTATGAGACTGGGCATCGTGGTAAACGGTGTATATCTGCGTTTCATTCGCATAGATGAAAATAATAAAACTTTTAGGCTTATGTGGATACATAGTGTGTAGCCTATATTCCCAGAGCATAAGATCTCATAGAGCACCATGGGAATGAGGGGTATGAGGATGAAGTAGTTTTCCAGGAATCTCTCGAACACCCACAATGTCCCATGGACTTCCATGCATTTTTTATAACAAATTCTGAAGACGTGTAACTACTGTCTCATTTGTATCCTCAGAAATATCCTATTTTGGGGGTTAATCGTTAACAGTGAAATAATGGAACGCTTTTGTCCAAAACTATCTTACACATAAAGATGTTTAATTACATAACTGGCCATGATTCTTAGAGTACTTATGTTTAACATTTATATTTGATCAAACCAATCAACAATTTGCACATATACATTCATTTTTGCATATATCTGCTAAATATTAAATTTATTCATAAGTATTACGTCGCACATGTAAAGTTTTTTACTTTTTAAATACAAAACTGTACTATAAGGCATAAATAAGCCCATTTGTTTGTATTTTATACCTAGACTACGTATAAGAATTTATCCAGTAGCATCATAAGAAATCACTGATATAAAAAAGACGGTTTTTCATTCCAAACTACCATAAAAATTAAAACATGCTCACTTGTAGAAAAAATCTGTGTTAGAAAATAAAATTTCATACAAAAAATTCATGTATTTAAATAACAATTATTATTTGTCAATTTCAGCTCTAAAATATTCAATTAAATTTTTTCTAAAAGCAAGTTCATTTTACAGATACTGCCTTTTATCTATCGCTGCATTGGATCCAAGCATTTGTTGTTTGAGGGAAATACTTTTATACATTTGGACTCTCATCCAGACATGTTGGTGCCAAAAGACATGGATGCTAATACTGTATGGAAGAAAGAAGAATTGTTTTCGTAAGTTGAATTTGAAAGTTTTCAAATGGAATTAAAAACATTGATTTATAATTTATTTAAAACAATGCACTATCAAACCTATTTAAATAAAATTTTTTGTCTAGTAAAATCAGTATCGAAAATTGGATGTTACCTGCTGCATATGCTGGACATTTCAAAAATCTTATTTGGGTTAAACCACCATGGGCTAATCAAATGGTTGATGGAGTGAGGACTTTCCTCATCGGCAAGCATAAGGACAGTGGATCAATAAGGTAAGTGTACTAATGAAAAAAATTCAGTAAAAATGTTAATTGCATTTACCACAAATCTATTTGATTCAGTTATCCAAAAAATATTTTATAAATTAAGTATTATTTTAAAAAGGTAAAAGTACATGAATAATATAATTGAATTTAAAAATTTTGTAATTTCACTTAATGAAATAGAGAAATGATGTAATTTTTATGTGGCGCTTTTTCATCAAACAAACAAACATAGTTAACTGAAAAGTAGAAAAACATTAGCGAGAGTATTTCTAAGCTTGTTCAGGTACATAAAAAGCTCAATGACTTTAATCTATGTTGGCAATTTCTAAGCAGCAGAAATAACTGTGTAGCAAAAATAACATTGATCACAGTAAAACCGGTTAAAATGGAAAATATATATCTGTAATATCATATGAATAAGTCACTGGTTACCAAAACTCTCAGAACTGCCATTATCAAACAATAGTAAATAGAATCTCTTAAAGAGAGTTCAACTACAGCAGCAAGGTCTCATCTATCCACTGAAAAAATGTTGAAGTACAGGAGTACTACCAACAGTAAAAGCAGAAATTCACCCTGGACTGGCCCAAGCTGTTCTGGGCGTTGAGTGCTACTGAAGCATATGGAAACCGAGTAAGGATAGATGTAAACACCTGTAGTTTTATTAAAACTATCTTATTTGCTTCAGTGAACCTCCATGTGTGGAACCTCTGCTTGAGCTAGTTTGTAAATTACTTCCCGTCAGGTGTTCAACCTTTGCTTATAAAAGTACCCACGAGACCTTTGCAAGACATCACGAGTTTACTTTTTTTTTCTGCTCAGGGACCATTTTTTCGAATACTTTGCGTTATACAAATACATTCTCGTTCGATAATCTAACTAGAGTATAAGGTGAGCCTGTACTTAGGCAACCACGCACTCTTGGGTAGGGCCCCTGTTACAGCTGAGTTATATTTTCGATCTTGTCAGGTTGTTGCTCTTTACTTGTTTGGTACGTTACTTAACACATATTTATTATTCTGAATTGAAACATTTTGTAAATAAAAAATTATATTTTGTCAATCATATACACTTAATTAATATAAATCTATGCTTCAGCACACTTTTACACGTTTGAACATCGAAATTCTCAATGTTGATCTTTCAAAGTACACAAGAATGGCTGCATGCTCACCGCGAGGATACGATAAATATTCGAGCTCGGAAGCACCCTGCACCGGCGTGCACGCGTTAAGCATTGTATACCCATATCGTGACTGCGACCTAACATTATGTGCACGTACATGGCTCGAGGGGTTGTGTCTTGCTCCGCAAAAATTCTCGAGGCTTTCTCTCGGCGCCTGTGCAGGATGTGCGCGTATGCAAAAGCTGTAAGGTACCATCGCCTGTTTGTCTAGTAGCGGTAAAAATGTAGATATGCACGTGTGCAGCTTGTCTAGATCATCCTTGGGGCAAACTGTGTACCGACTCTTCTACCTCCACTACTTACATCTTTGTATCTCGTGTGCTTATGTTCTCTTTTCTTTGGCTATACTTACTTCTTGTTTTTCGAGATTATCGTCTTCACTTTTGTGTGGTAGCTTATGTAGATGCAAATCTAATTTAAATTTCAGTTGCTCAGAGATGCCAAAGTGCTAAGGTGTTTCAGTTTTTGATCAACGTTTACGTGAAACAATTGCATTTTATAAGTAAGCCTGTACTTACTTTCAACTGCTCATAAAGATATTCCATGAATGTCAGCACGAGTATCTTAAGTATGTTTGTAAAAGATCTTGAAAATAGATACACGGTCGGCTAGACGGACACGAAAAAATCACTTTTTTCGCATTCCGCGAATTTCTCCTGGTCTTGTATCAAAATGTACCGTATATTGTGTATAGTAGCTATCGAAAGCGAGAAAGATATTCGCATCGTCACGCGCATTCTCAAATCGTGTTTGTGCTCAAGAATGAATGTATACGTAATGTGCCTATATCTGTTTTGCAATCGTGGTTTCAGTTTCACACTCGATGATTTGTTTGCTCTCACTCACATTCTTGGCTTGTAAGTTAGAAAAGAAAAAGAAAAAAAAAAAAAATTGAAAATTGATTGATGGTATTTGTCAAGAAGATCCAGCGTGTAAGCTTCGTCTGAAACGTGATTTACACCACCAGTAAAGCCTTGAGCGTCTTCGTAGCGAAACTGTACGTACATCAGAATGCAAAGAGACGGGTATCATAGCGGAGTATGGATCATCACTATGATTATTATTTATTGCCCGAAAGAGACAGAAAGGACATAATGAAAAAAAAAAAAAAAGTAATAATAAAAGGCGTCGAGAGGACCGCGGGCGGTTTATCCACGGCACACTGGCATGCGGCTCATCCTCTAATGGGCCTTAATAGATATTCTAACACCTGTTCTTAGCCACGTTTATTGCGGCCGCTTAAACACAGATGCCGTAAGGAAAAGAGGGCCTCGCTTTGGTGTGGGATGGGCTGTACTATACCCAGGGATGATCTGACTTTTACAACGAGACTCGGTCGTAAATGGCGTCTTTTAAATTCACTTTAGGTGCACGGTAAATTGTACAGGCTTCGCTGGGGCTTGTGCAAAATTGAAATGCAGCGCTTTTGTGTCGGAAAAGTGCGCGCCTCCTTTTACTTCGATGATTAAACAATATTGCAGAGTATAGCACCAGGCCGTCGCGTCGGTGCTTCCAATTTTATTCTTCGTCCTTTATTCCGTTCTTTTACCCTCATGGACTCTATTAAAGTTAAAGTATTGTTTTTGTTGTTGTTGTTGCTGTTGAAAGCTACATGTATACATGTAAACATTTTCAAAAAATTTTTAGGGATGACTGCATTGTATTTATCATAGCAAAAATGTTATTTTTCGTTGCAGAAAAATTATTAAATACAATTCGAGAATGTTCCGACCACTTTGCATTATTGTGTGGGGTAAAGCCATTGCAATGCTTTAAAACGTTTTAAATTGACAAAATATCTTTTTGACGGCAAATTTTGATAAAACTTGTAGATGTACATACAACAAACATTTTTTGTATGTAACATTTTATTTACACTTTTACTCTGGTAAAATATATATGCCCATCATTTGTGCCTTGTATGAATGTATTAAAGTTCGCTTGATTGAAAGATTACAGCTAAAGCTTAACTAAATAATGTTATGGATGAAATGAAAATGACACCTGCCTTGAAAATTATAATTTTTTGACACGAAAAAATATATGAAGCTCTCACAGAGTTGTATGCAACTCTGTCAGACCATTGAAAACAATTCAGTTCAGTACCCCCTTTTTTACCCCCTTCTTGTATTTTTTTTCCATTTCCGTCTCGTCGCTCACCTTCATCAGGTGAAGAGGAATCTCCTTTCTTCGTTTGTGCAGTGTACTTCATTTTGTCCCTTTTCAATACATACCTACACAGTCTGCCGTTGCACCTCGACATTTTTTTCTTAAGAAATTCTCCCTTCTTTGCGCCGTAGGATTATAACAATACTTACCGCGAAATTTTAGCAGGCTGCTCTCGACGTTTTTCAACATTTTCTATTCCCCTTTTTCTGGTCTTGGAAAATTATAGATGAGACCATTTTTAGTTCTATGGTTGACAATTTTTTTCATGTTGACTTTTCTGAGTAGAAACAAGAAAGATTCTTGAGTTTGAAAATCCTGATTTTTCTTGAAAAATATTTACACATATATAATTAATACAATAATTTTTGTAACTGTCAAACTTGTATGAACTAAACCTTTTTCAACGCTGATTTTTGGAGATTCAAATTAAAAATAAACTACTTTTGGCATTCCACGTGAAAAATAGTTGAAAGTTATTCTGTTACGAGCATTTACATTCTTTCTCAATCGATTAATGACAAGTTGTATTAATTGTTTTATGCAAGTGTATATACATCAGCATTCATATCACAATAAAATACACTTTAGACTACGCCTATTTACACAAAACAGAAAAACAAAATCCCATAAATTTACTTATAAAACTATAACCAGCACTATTAATTTTTTCAAAACAAATTATCGACCAACTAATTGTTACAAGACTTTACGAGGGTCATGCGTATGTATATAATATATATTTTAAAAAATCAGGCGGCGCTTCCTCGCGTAGCGACGAGCGGGCGTGCCGATATCTAACGCAGCGTACCAGCACGCGCGCAATAGAAGACCCACCGGGCAAATTGCACTCGCGTAATTTTTTCCTTTTTTTTTTTATATACATTTACACAACACGTCTCCGCAATGGCTTCTCCTCCTCTTATCCAGCGTCACGCTCCGCCCGCTCTCTTGTCCTCTTGTGCAATCTCTCTCTCTCTCTCTCTCTCTCTCTCTCACACACACACACCTCCGTCATATTTATAAAAGTAGCTACGCTGCCAATATCTATTAAAATGCATCTGTGCGCGATTATCTAACCCACGCGAGATCACGAGTAAACTGCGCGACGTCGTTAGTTTTGCAATTTTTTGTTTTTTGTTTTCTCGCTCTTTTGTACTTTACCTCGATGTACGTGCACATAACGCGCGTTCGGAGGATAATGCAGTGACGCAACAACAGCGAGGAATTTTTCCAGCGACGAGCTTCTTTGTTCGGCATGTCCTTTCGTCGCTCAAGCGATTTTCCTTTAATTTATGATAATGCGCGACCAAACTAACGAGAGACTCGAGAGGGTACACAGAGAGAGAGAGAGAGAGTTTGTCATTGTGCGAGCGGACCAGCTCGACGAAATGAGAAATTGTCTTTGCCTCTCTCTCTCTTTCTCTCTTTTGTCGCGAGCTTGAATACAATATGAAATGGAAATTAGGTTTTGTGTGGTGACGGGAAAAGAAAAAAAAAAAAAAAAAAAAAAAAAAAAAAAAAAAAAAAAACAATGGGTACCCATACATGTATCTCCGCGACAATAGATATTATGCGGAATGTAAGGTGATTGCACGTACATGTAGGTTACAGGTTTTGATGCTGTTGGGCAATCTAACTGAAGCTTGGTAATCGGAGGTGACAAAGGATTCGACATTCCAAGAAAACTAAAATCTCGTTTGCTTTGATTCGGCCGACCAAAAAGTTTTGAAAATAAATTAAAGTCATTCAAACAAATATCTTATTTACTTTTCTTTGTTAAAATTAGTATAAAATTCTTATACGAATGTTTACTTTGCACGAGTTACGTTTGGATCTATACGGGTACGACTCGATTGGCGTGTTTTGCTACGACAAAGTTCATCAGATTAAATACATTTTTCTATCGTCTACATCTCAGAAAAAAAAAAACATTCACAAAAATAACAAAGGGCCCGATTGAAGTATCCAAATTAACTTTTAACAGACGCAGAAGTATGAAATAAACTTTACGCTACAAATTAATATACTTTCACACAGTAATCCGGAATAAGTCGCGCGTCCGCACGCGGATGGATAAGTATAGCAATTACCGCTGGTATACTCCCTCAACAACAGCAACAACTGCTCTCCTCCTCTTAGCGCATGCATATACCCACATCAGCTATACTGCAGCGAAAACACTTCACTTGCCAACTTCATATACATCCTATCATAGTGCACGTATATATATATATGCACTTGAGCTTCTAATTACAGTAATTCAAACTTTTTTTCTTTCTTTCTCGTTGAGTCCACATGTATGCAAATGCATGATACATAGAGGAAAGGGGCAATGGGGGGGTAGGGAGAAATCTCCCAATTAAACAATCGAACTACCCACCTCTTCAATTAGGCGCGCCGGCTCGTTACTATCATCATCCGACTCTCTCGAATCGAGGTCGAAAAAAGCTCCCTCTTTCCGCATCCGCGCAGTTTCGAAAACTCTCTCTCCGGCAGACAGACAGATAGACAGACAGACAGACAGTGAAGAGGTAAAAATGAGAGAGCAACAAAAATCCTCGATGTGCGGGCTCAAGTGCTCCGGATGATAGCCCCCATCGAAGAGGACGCAGATAATCAGCGCAGACATCTGCCGAGCTTGTCTTAGATATATATATGTACAGTTGTAGCGGTACCTGTGTACACAGGTGTGCCAATACACCACGGCTTATACTCTTTTCTCCTCTTCACCGCCGCCGTTGTCTCTAGCCTCTCATTTTTTTTTTTTTTTTTTTTTTTTTTTTAATTTACACTCTTTCTCTCTACGCTCTGCACAAGAGATCCTTCTCGGTAGCGATACTCGGCGCGCGCGACATCGCGAATAATTGGATCGGCACAATTAGACTACAGAAGCGCCGATGCTGCAGGACTCTCTCTCTCTCTCTCTCGCGTCGTTGGCGCAAAAAGTTAGCAAGGCCTAATGGAATCGGCGGCTTCTTGTGGCGGTGCAGCGGCGGCGGCTAAAAAGCCAAACGCGCAATAAAATTTAACAAGGCTCCCCCGTTTATTATTTCAGGAATCTCGCTCGCTCTCCGACTTCTCTTGCCCCTTTGCTGTGGACTATATATACTCCCGTGAGCTCAAAATAATGCTTTTTTTTCCTTCCGCCCTCTCTCGACTCTCCTCTTCGTCTTTTTGTTTTCAACTAGTGCCAAACTCCAGGGGATGTTTTTCATAGGTATACGTATGGTTACACAGGATTTTTCGTTGCTGAAGTGGGTGTCTGGTTAATTGTGTGTGTGTGTGTGTGTGTGTGTGTGTGTGTGTGTGTGTGTGTGTGTGTGATTCGAGTCAAGATGCTTGGTATGAACGAGGTGTACGTGATGAAACGCGTGAATTGTTAATTGTTCAGGGAATGCGTAAGGGTCAGTGAGCGTATGGTTTGTTTTTTCTCTCTATTTTCATGTTTGGATGCTTGGACGCTTTAATGGTGAGTTGTGAGACGAATTATGAATTTTTCAGGGATCAGGTTGTTCCTGTTCCTGTTCCTGTATGTACATCAGGGTAACCGGTTAACAGGAACTATATCGCGACGAATTGTCGATCGCCTTCGGGGTAATCGTTTGCTTGGCCTTTTTTCGACATTTGTGTTATTTGTTCCCCGAAATATCGTTTGGCTGTCGATTACTTCAGGAATAATTTGTTTTTAGCTGTACTTTTTTCATCAATAACCAAGCTTTGGAGACCCATCTGATGCTCCAACATTCCAATTAATGTTTGCTCATGAATTTTTTTTTTTTTACTGATTTTTGCAAGTAATTGTATATTATGAGTAAAAAAACAACTCATTATTATTGATACATATGTATAAAGTTTCACATTACTTGAAGGTGAGCCAAAGTTTTTCAAAAAAGCGTTGCTTTTAATTGCCACGAAAATATAAACATTTCGCAAGTTTACAGTAATCGAAATTTCATCCACGATAATAATGCATTTGATTTGTTTTTCTTTTTGAAAATATATTAGTGAAAATGTTTGCATGGAAAAATATTATACGACCTATATGTGTTGTTCTTGTTATAATTGTAATTTACTACCTTATGTAATAAATGTATACAGATGCACATGACGAGAGGAGTCAGGGAATTAATTATGAGCTTTGAGATACAATTTCATGACTAAATGTACTGTTGAACATTGGCTTGATTTACTTACTTCCTTAAATTAAATTATAGAAATTTCTCTTTTGTTTTTTTTGTCTAATTAAAAATATTCTAAATTTCACGCATCCAGATAAGTTATTGATCGTACAATGAAAAATCCAAATTATAACTTAAAAAAAACAAAACAAAAAAAAAAAAAACTAACGGACTCTTTTTTTGTCCCCAACTTATATTTGATGTTTCGAACAGTGGCGACGAGACACATGAATACGTGCTCTTCTCTTTTAATTGGCACCTCGAGAGCTTTTCCCTCCCGAAGAAAAAGTAAAATTCCCAAACGCTTGTCCTGCTTCGGAGAAAAAGACAACGGTCCTTTTTTCTTTTATTTTCTTTATAAGCACACCAACGAATAATCAAACGAACGCAGGGACGAAAAAGTGCTCGCATCACTTGAAAATAAGTATACTATCCCTGACAAGAGACGACCCGCTCGCTTCCCCGTGAAATATATACACGTGTTGTTGTACTCGATAAAAATTCTTGCCATCAACTGCTGTCATTTGCAGTGTTATACCTGCTACGTCCGCCCTCGATCGGAAAGAAATTCAGAGTATTCTAGGGAGCTTGTACCACAGTATACATATGTGCGTGCACGTACGCGAATTAGCGATATCGGAGCGTAGCGTCGTATGAAAGAACGCAGGCGTGCAGATATCCGAAAAATTCTCGCGTCTCTTTACCCTCCCTCCCCCCCCCCCCAATCGCAAATAGAACGACAAAAGGAGAGCCAAAGGGACGACAAGTGCTACGTGCGTTACCCTTTTCGGACGATCGTGACGAAAAATGCGCAGGTGAAGAGGAGGAGGAGGCGGCAGGAGAAACCGGACTGCCCGTGGAAAAATATGGCGACGAGAAGGGCTCGCCGAAGAGAGCAGCGGCAGGACCAGTTCTTTGCGGGTCCGCAACCCCCGTCCCTTCGGTACTACCATTACTGCCCCCTCCTCCTCTGTCCTCTGGCGGACGCGCGGCACAAACGATGCCTTCATCTCGTCCGGGCACGAGCGAATTCCATAACTTCCTTCTTCCCTCGTATATTTTATTTTTTTTTTTTGTTGTTGTCCCTCTAGCTTGAAAGATATTCGTCGATTACGGGCACACGTGGACGCAGTGGGCGACGGCACGGCTGGCGCGAAGGCTTCAATTATATCGCGTCGCGCGCGGATCCTCGCGGAGTGTTTCGCGCGCCGCGATTCTCTTATATTCTGCCTTCGTCGTCGGCCGAGTTTTATGTATGAATGAAATTATCCTTCGTCCTGTATTGTGATTAATGGAGATGTCGGGGCTGCTGTTGTGGAAAAAGAGATGGATTTTAACACGCGCTTTTAGATGGAGAGGAGGAAAAAGAAGTGTGAAGGATTGAGTTGGCGACGACACCGACGGCTACTCTACACTATATATACACTACTGCTTGGATTGACGATGTAATTTATCGTCGAGTTGTTTTGAGGGTTTAATAAATGGTACACGTGGTTTCTTTCTTTCTTTTTTTTTTTGCATTACACTCTTTTTCTCCACTGCGGAGGATTTATCACGTGTAAACGCTTTTTATTCATTAAGAGTGCTTGTGTTTTTCTGATACTACATCCTGGGTACAACAGAATAATGGGATTAACTTTAGAATCAATTTGCAATAGTTGTTATCGACTATGGGCTCTTGAAGATGTAATTACAGTACAGTAAACTTGGAGGCTTTTAATACTCGTGTAAAAAATAACATTATGTAAATGCAAACGTTTCAGGGATAAAGTAAAAAAAAAGCTTGTTTATAATTTAAGAAAATTTAATACCTTTCATGTTTGGACTAAAAGCTGTTCTTGTAAAATGGGAGTAAAAGTATATGCAATTATCCCTGATGCGGGCATAAAATTACACCTGCCGCGTAGCATATCTTCTTAAATGGTTTTCGTGAATATTCAATAAGCTATGCGGTCTAATGAAATTGTACTAAATAAAAAGATTCTCGTTTTCGTTCTAGAGATCCATTTGTCGGCCACGCTCTAATTTTAACCACGTAAGCTTTTTTTTTATAAAGTAGTACATGATGAACAATTGCTCACCTGCATGTAGTTACAGACTATTCGGAATAATTGTAAATGTATTTAAAAAAAATTTAAATACATATAAACGTAAATTTTCGAAATTTTTCGAAAAAAAATTGCAACGGACTGAATACCATTTTTTTCACACAACTGACCCTCGACACTTTAAATTACTGTTATAAATAAAAACAACTTGAGCAGTATACATGATTAAACAATATCATCCAGTGCTGCCTTGACCCAAAAATCTCCCGACTATAGTGTATAAAACTCTTAGTGAAGTATAACTGAACCTAACAACGATCATCTACTTACTACGGGTAGTATTAGTTTGAACTCGATTGAGCTCCCGCATCACAAAAACTATACATCGATCGTCACTGCGTCAATTATACGTACATACATCGGAAAAAGTTACAAGGGTTTTTACTGCTCAAACCACGCCAAGGTTGCAACGCCGAGCTAGTTGTAATAATTAAATCACAATAAACTTTTTTTCTAAAACTGTTGTAAAAAAATTTTCCATGCCAGCTACATGGTATCACTGATTGACTTAAATTATGTTATAATTATAAAATTCATCGTTAAACGTATATATCATAATGTATTAGCAATTATTACTTTATAAAACAAAGTAATTAGCTATGCCAGCATCTATCGCTAAAAATTTTAAATTACTCATCTATGCAAATTTGACAATAAACCTCAAAAATAATATACAATTGGAATACTCTGAAAACGCATTCAGACAACAAAAATGAATTTATCTCTTTATCTTTTTTTTGTAAAAGCTTTCTACAAGGAGAGAAATATAACCGTAATGGCAGAGTAAAAATTATAGAAATTTTAAGATATATTTTATTATCAAAATAAAAATTAGCAAAAGCTAGAGTAAAAATTATTTGCAACAGTCTCGGCATTATCGTAGTTTTCGAGGTAAAAATTTTTGTAACAATTTGTCGCAGTTTAACGCTCAAAATTGTAGGTTTCGCATAGTAGTACGCACACGTGTTGCACATTAAAAACATGCCACACACACACACACACACACACACACACACACACACAAGTTAGTAGGTGCGTTTCGGAACGATCACATTATATAAAAATTATCTCTCTATCTTTTCGTAAGAGCGTAAAATCGCACCTGCGCTCGCGTTTTCGCGTCCCTGCAACGACGAGACACGACAAAGAAGAAGACCTTTTCGAGGCGTGCGTGTATATATTTTATTATCCACATGTAACGAGCAAGTGTATAATATATTTACGAGTATCGCGTGTATAGATTACCGCGTCAATGGGGACAGAAAAAACAAAGTATAAATTTACCTTATACATTATATCTGCAGCCGTCATCCGCATGCAAAGCGACGTCAAGGTGCGCCAAAGTTTCGTATCGCTGTTGTACACAAAAGTGTAGCTCTTATACATACACATATTTTTAATTTTTTCTTCTGATCCCTCATACACATTCTTTATACTTATACTCCCAAGTGTTACCTCAGCGTTTGACGAATCAGCCGAGATCAACGCACACACGTACCCGTTATAATAACAATAATAAACGCACACGCGTGTCTACTTTCCCTCTTGTATACCCATATACTGTATTTTATCTTCGGCACGTAATCGAGGTATCTCGGAGCTATATTGGTACTTATATGTATACACGTACGGGTGAAATAATGTTTGGAGATTAATAGCGTCGGGAACTTGTCTCTCTGGCCGTCATATCGGCTAATGCGCTCGGACTCACATATTATTTGTCGCTCTCGTTTAATCGGCGAACTGCGCTGTACATAGCCCGGAGGAATGCTTTCTCGGGGTAGCTTATTACGCAGGAATTCGCGCTCTCGCGCACGCTGCGTCTACTTAATGGGGAACGGCATTTCTATCTATCTCTCGCTGTTGCCTGACAATCGAATTATTTCAAGAAAGAGAAATATATACACGTGTTGTTGTTGTTGTTGTTGTTGTTACGTCGTCGCTTTATACCCGCACGTGCCGAGCGAGCTGCGATAGCACGTATACCTTACACATCGCCTTACACATATCGCGAAATGGCCGCCAGTGATATTACGCGTATAATGCGAGTCGAGTTTTCAAGCGAAATTAAATGCACTTTCTCTGTAATGGTGTGCTGTTGGAGAGCTCGCGGTGTTAATGTTCATTAATTTTATGGGCCTGCTGTTAGTTGGGATATTTCATTTCACGCTTTGGCCTTTCACACCTGAAGAAAAAAAATCCCTTAATTTAATTTTCAGTTAATAATATTACAACATACTAAACGAAGAGCAAAAAAAAAGTTAGTTATCTGTTGTGCCTCTTTAAACATCCAAGCATATGCATCCAAGCTTTGCATTACAGTAATGATAATACGATCTGAAAATATCTATTGGGTAATATTTTTTTTTGGCACGGTAATTTTTATCGTTGGTTAAATTAATTTTTTGTAATAATAACTGATCCTCATATAGTACACGAACGGTGGACACGGTACAGTTTAATTACCGATTAGCAATTTATAATACTGTAATTTTCTTTCTTTTAATTAAAAATGGAAACATTCGCGCAATAAGCCATGAATAACGTTCTCGTCAAATCAAGTTTAATCCACGCGTAGTCTAAAAGAAATAAAAAGATAAGATGTACCCCTGAGAGAAAAAAAAACACGACTCCTACAGTAGCCCACGTGGAACTCCCGCGGCCCATTCATCAAACCGCACTTAAAAAAGCCATAACTCAGAGCGTCCAGCGGACACCACAGCCCTCGACAGGAACGCAGCGTCGCGGTGCCACGAAAATTTCACGCTCGCTCGCAAATCCTAATTCCGTCCCTGCCACGCGCTGCCGATATCCTTCTGCGACGGCATCCTCAATTACCTCGTGAACGGAAGGAAAAGAATTTCGCCGAGTAATAATCCCGGCCGCGTCAAGCTGTCAGTCTCGCCGACAACGTGTTACACGCGAGAGAGAGGGAGGAGGGAAGCCTCTGCTTTCAAATAACAACAGTTACCACCAACGCCCAGGATAAACACATTTCCGACCCGCGTACGCGTACGTGTTATATGTATATATGCGCATGTAATATTAAAATGTACAGTTCTCGTGAAAGCAGCAGCTTCTCCTCTCGCCGTAAATTCAAATTTAGCCACGGCACCGGCACTGCCCTGGGCGTCGTTGTCGAGCGAAAAAGCCTCCCCAGCTCCGGATGCTATATGCACGTACGTGTATACTTATATACGCGACCGTCAAACGATACACGACGCCGTACTTTTCCTGTCCGCGGCACTGACGTTAATTTATCGTTTGCTACTCGATCGGCGACGTATGTACGTATGCGCGTGTGCCGTAAAGGAGGCCGTATATCTTGTGGCCCTGGGGTACGGTGGTGGTGTGTATGGGCATTAGCTGTCTTAACGACGGGCACAAAGAGCTGGAAGCGGAAAACAAATCGGTTTTCTCATTAAACGATCATATACTTGGTAATGGACCTCCATACTGACTTCCTACTTCTGATGTACCTACTCTAGAAAAATTTTTTTTCTTCCTTTTTTTCGCTTCTTTTCGTGCAGGAAAAGTAAGTAGTTTGTGTTGCAAATACTTTCAGGATGGGATGGTAATGAGCTTGCGGATTTGTCGGTTAATTTCAACAGTTGTAATGATAAAATTACGTGTAACTTCAATGATCCTAATTCGTTTTCGTGTTACATCACGTCCCTTAAAACACTAAGATACCGACAGTCAGCTCTAGTTTTTTCGTACCAAAGTTTTAAAATGCATGAATATTTAATTTCAAAATAAACCTTCCTTTTATTCCCCGAAAAATTTCTCATCGTTCAAGGTATTACTTGTGATATATTCTTTAGCTTTAGTTACTATACGACAAAATGAACTCAATACCACGTATATCAATCAAATGTCAGACCCACTCGGGCTTTTGTCTTGGGTAGCAAACAAGAGCTTTTTTCTCTCCTTCCCTCGAAGACTCATCTTATCTCGTCACTCGCCAAAAGGCTAATCGCTGCGAAAAAACGTCTTGCCAAACGTGTATCTAGACAACAGTGTATCTGTCTTTCTCGCTTTCGACTTCTCGTTCTTATCTCACTATTACTTTAGAATAATTTTTTTATTTTTCCTGTAATGAAAATTTTTGCAACTTTTGGGGATTTCAGTTTGAAAAACTTTGGATTGTTTACCCTCTCTCGTTACCATATCTAATCTGGTAGTTTTCAACCGAACCGAAGGGGAGGAGATAAGTTTCCATTCATTCGGATTTTTTGGGATATTGTACGCTGTATCTCAGGAGATGAAATGTTTACTATCTTATACGTACGGCAAGCATTGTTTTAACAAAGGTTGTTTTTGTCAAGTATATACACGATTTATATTACCCGCGTTGATTTTCGAAAGTGTTACCTCGTATCTTTTAAATGCCTTACAGTTACTCGTGATAATATTTAATTAAACGCCTGATTTAGAATACACCATTGTATCAAATGTTGTTGTAATTTTGTATCCGAAGAGATAGACTCTGCCAAAAAAATATTATTGTTGCTGTAGTTGCGTAAATACATAACTAAAATAGCCATCAGTTTGCTAATTTGCTCTAAATATTTTTGAAACTAATTTGAGGCATACCATTTCAAATGTAGTATGAGGAGCATCGTAAAACTTGAAATTTTGTGCTATTTCTTTAAACTAGAAACATTTTTCAAAAACCTCTTTTATTTTTTTGCTACAGTTGTACGAATATAATGTGAAATAGTTATATTATCCAAGATCTCTTTTTTTTAAATCTAGATCTTGGCTTTTCTAAAAGTTGTAGTGTACATAGAATGTAAGTAGGAAGGTATGTTAAAATTGTCTCGTTAATTTTAAGAGAAAATTAAATTATTTACCACACTATGAACGTTGGTTATGAGCTTTTAAACTAATCTAAATCAATTTAACATGAATAAAAAAACAGGTATGAAAAAAATTTGTGTGTCTTCTTTCCAAATACACCCACTCACACTTAAATATTAACAATCGTCAGTAGTTGCAGCAGAAAGTCTTGCAAAAGACAAACTTGTCAAGGCCACGAGTTTTTAACGTCTTTAATTCGATGGCGAAGTCGCACGTACACCATATATATAGGAGCCAACAATACGGTTGCTTCGTCAAGCAAAGTAGTTTGCGTACATGCTCGCGTTCTCATTTTTTCCCTTTTTTTTTCATTGCTACTCAACTTACCCCTCCTGTGTACTTTCTTACCTCGTTTTTTGCGTATAGAATTCATGTACATACTTCACAATGTGTGTAATCGCATGTGCGTGGGAGATGAAAGAGTTGTTGAAAGGGACACAAAGAAACAAACGAAGGGGAGAGCCAGGTGATGTTTGAACCGAACCAGTTGGACGCTTGTTCTTTTGAGTTTTTGCAAACTTATAGAAGACCATTAGATTTAAATGTAGAAAGCTGCTACGAAATATCTCAACAAAATAAGCAGTGAAATCCATTGTTTTTTTTGGTGCATACAAGATGACATCAAAATGTTTGATTTTCTAAAATGCCGTGAATTTATTCACCTGTACGAGTACCTACTTGAATTTTATTTTAAAAAAGATAACCATTTTCCTACCGACAGCCATTACATATTCCATGTCACGCTGCTCGGAAGCTGGGGGCTCATCTCTCTTGTTACCATGGCGATGCTTGTAAGCTGTCGTCGTCTTTTCCCTTGTGACTCTCGCCTTTTGAGTTTTAAAACTTTAGTCATTATGAATTTTAATTAAGACACGGGTTACTTACTATCTGGTTAGAAAGCTTCGTCATAGTGTTTTATTAAAAATATGCTATTTACAAAACACCATTGTTCGTCAACCCTTCACAGCTCTTGTGAGTTATATTTCTGGATCTTGATGGTTAAGTCTAATTATTTCGGAGTTAAAGCTTTTGTTTTTCAACAAATCTATAATTACTGAAAATTTAATCTCATTTTCAGAGTTGTATGACTATATTTTTGTGATTGATTCGTTTCAAATTTTGACAAGGTGTTGTTCTTTCACAAGAAATGAATAATTTTTTTTTTTATTCAACAAAAGATGCTACGTTCTTCCACCCAGATTCGATTATACATATATTATCATGCCAGCATTGTCTATTTGCAAAGTTAAATGTTTTTCTATTAAAAAAAAAAAATAAAAAATTCACACACGCTTGTCACAATGGCTTTTCCGTCCTCTCGCCGTCTTCCACCGCGTTCAGAGCTCAAGCGAGCGCGTCAAAAGAGTAAAAACGCGGAAAAGCTCTCTCTTTTTGCGTAAAATCCAGCGTAGCTCCTGCATCATCATTATCATCATATTTTCTCCAGCTTAAAGCTTCATGTCAAAAGGCGAATATCAAAGCACAGCAGCTGCGTTTCGCGATACCGACTCGCATAAATGGAGAGGAAAAAGCATGCCGCGGTACGTGAAAGGGAAAAACGTCGAGTAAAAAATAGAAAGGCCGCTACCATACACACCGTGCATACTGTATATTATAACACAACTGCAGAGGAGACGCGCCATTCCGTCGGTGGTGCAAGCAAGTTTGACTCCCTGCCTGGCAACACCCCGGCTGCTGGTAGACGCGTTAGGGGTTGCTAGGCGCCTCTTTCTCTCTTTCGCTAGCGCACACGCATACAGAGACACTCCCACGCGTGCACGACCGTCGCCATGGCGACCAGACGGTGGATTAACATTTTCGCGAGAATAATCCTGAAAAGAAAATCCCTCCCGCTACCGGCCCCTTCGCGCCACCCTCCTCTTGCGCGCCCAACTCTCTTTACCCTGCACTCCTCGCGGCGCGGCGGTATAGATTTTTTGCCAACGCTTTTTATATATATGCAGCAGCACTCGAGAGCGGCGCGACGCCGAAATTTCGTTTGAGGACTCCATTGCCTAGTACAACAGTTGCTGCATGTATATATGAATACGAGGGCAGGGAGGGCCTATATGCAGGGTATTCGCGCCCTCTTCCTCGGTTTATAATTTTTGACGTCTAGCGCCAGCGGCTCTTTGACTCTTTCGCGACCCCTTTACCTCTCCCTCTTTTTGCAGACTCGAGTCTATAAAATATGCTTCCGGCTCGGGCTTCTATGATTGCAATTAGTGAAATTGTTATTTATTTCCCCTTTTTCTTCATCTAGCCCTCTCATTTTTCATAGTTAAAATCACTCCAATTTGAGAAACTCCCTATGGGGTGGTGCTCTTTTCTCTTTCCCGGGTTTAATTAATTTTACACGCTCGCCTGACCTCTCTGCCTCTCTTGTTTTAATTTGCGAATTGAATGTGCCTACGTGCGTGAAAAAAAAAAAAAAAAAAAAAAGAGTAGGTACGCAATTACTCGCGCAAGTGGTTTGTTTGAGAAGCTTCGTTTGAATTTGTTTGAAAATTGTTCAAGGGCGTGGTTACATTTTATGCGATTCAACGTGATTATACTACATGTAGCTGATTCGCCGTCGGGTGAACAAATTATATCCCACTATCATTTTTTCACAAACACGTGCTTTTAAGAACTTTTTATTTCGGCCTTGGGGTGTGTATGTAAAAGTAATCATAAGATGAATAATGTCAGAGAATCCTTTGCGATACAATTTTTTCTTTTTTTCTTCAAATTTGATGTGTTGAATTATGCTGGAAAATTATGATTTTTTAATCACCGCTTACAACAGAATACTTGACAAAATTGTTTAAAGCAAAAATAATGCATTAAATATGAAAAAAAAAACTCATCTTAAATTGCTCAAACATCTACAAAATGATTACATCCAAATCTGAATATCGTACAGTACAGTACATGCAAAAAAGTATGATATGTGCTGAAGCAGATGTATAATAAAAGAAAAGATTATTGATTCATCATTGAAAAACTCCTTTGTTTGAATGCCAATTTGTAACATTAGATAAGTTGATCTCATTTTCGACAAAATATTACGATTTTGTTTTAAAATTAAGTTCTGTTGTTGTATTGTGGGTGGATAAAACAAACTTTGATTTTCATTTATAACTTTTGTACTTGATAATGGATGTTTGATCATAGTCATCACCCCATTTGTTTCACGCAATGAATTTCACAATTAAATTTGTGTACTGTATTGATTTTGTTTTTTGTAATACCTCACATTACTCATTATTTTAAACCATGACGATCATGCATCCACACCTGAATTTCATATCAAAATCAATTACACAAAAATTAATAATAAATCACCTTGAAAACACACACGACTACACTAAACCGACTATTTTTCAAACACCGCCAACTAGGCTCCATAATTAAACCAATTATTTATGAACAATAATTTAAAAAAAAGCAAGTTGATCTCGAGTAAAATCAAAAGTCCGTATACCGCGAAAAATTAAAATACACCCTCCAAAGCAACTCATAGCTTTCAAGATTCCAGTTTTCAATCCTCCGTAATCACCACCGCACGACCACTACGTCACGCGCGTGATTATCAAAACTACTTAATTGGCGCCCGAGGCGCCTCTCGCCTGGATTAACCAACCACTCTTATTATGTGCAACGCGCTCGCGTGAAAAAGAATTTTTTTTCCTCCCCCCTACCCCTTAAATTCGTGGAAGAAAATAAAAGTTAAAACGTAGAAAGAAACGGCGCTCGTTAATTTAATTCTCGCTCTTACGTGCTCTCGTACAAATATATACCTACACGCGCACACATACATGTATATGTACACATAGGTATGTATATAAATATGCGCAACATGTCGCACACTTTGAAAATCTCACCGCGTTAATCAGACGGCGGTACTGCGGATGTGGTACGCTCATTAACTAGCGAGAACGCGCAATGAGATCGCCGGGAGTAATTACCATTAGTGCGAGAGGGCATGAGCGTATAGGTTCACTTGCAAAAAAACAAGTAGAAATGACGATGACGATGAATAAAAGAACGAATAGGGCAGAAAGAGGGTGAGGGGGGAAGAGAGTTACCCGGATAGAGAAGAGAGAGCCTCAAAGGGAGGCTGCTCGTTGCTAAGGGCACGAAGAGCCAAGGGCAAAGGTCGTCGGGTCGGCCCACCTACTCAATGTACGTATGTACGGCTGTGCTATATATACTGGAGTCTTCGACAGTCAACGGGAGCACTTGTAACGATCCCCCTTGGCCAGAGAGGGAGTCCTTTAGCCCCGTGTTTGCCGACTCTTTTTTTTTTTTTTTTTTTTTTAAAGCTCACCCTCCCTGCTCATGCGCGACAGAAAAGCTCTCCTCACGGGTGGAGTCGTTTGAAGTGGTCTGCAGCTGCGAGCGGCCATGTTGGCTGTTTCTGCGTGCACGTGCGTGTGCGTGTGGCAAAAAGGGGGTGGTGCCGACGACGAGGGAGGGTGTAGGCGCCGAGAGTGCCGTTGCCTAGGCTACGCGGGCCCCTGACGCGCCAACGCCCATATCCGCTGTGCGTGTTTTTTTTTTTTTTTTTTTTTTTTTTTTTTTTTTTTTTTTTTTTTTTTTTTT